>CAUJNA010003661.1:535000-560000 GCA_963377175.1 Effrenium voratum | reverse complement strand
CGACACTAGCAGGGGGGCTGCTGATGTATCCCACAAACAGTGTAAAAGGCAAGCCATGCAAACTATGGCCGCAGTTTGGATAGAAACTGGTTGGTTGCACACCTGGGAGTTCACTTTTCCTTCGGTCCCCAGTATTGACGATGGGCAACTGGGAAATATCGTCTTTGTAGTGGTGTTCCCCAAATCCCATGTAAAGGATCTTTTAATCAACCCCCACCTACTAAGCCGTAGGAGGATTCGAACTCTTTATGCTGCGGCCAACGTGTCCGATCGGCTGCACATGGGCAAGCGCTGGCAAGAGGGTCCACAAGGAAAAACCAAAGGAGTAAACAAAAGAAACGCTGAAAAAGACACAAACAAATACAAAGAGAAGAAGGGAATCCTTTTCCATTTGGAGAACAGCACCCCCCTTGTACGGTAGATGTTTTGACAGCTTCGAAGGGACAACCAAAAGATATTGAGTATCTTTAGTGAACCACATCTTCGGAAACGTTTGGCCCATCCTTGGTAAGCTCCTGACCCTAAACTGGAAATGAGGGCCCCCTGATATATATGATGTTCAATTCACCAAAGAATCCATGAGAAGCGCATAAAAAGTGCCCCCTTAACTTAAAGGATGATGAGCCAGCGTTATACAATACATGTCCTATGATCCTTGCTTGATTTGGCAATAAAGTTCCCCACAACTCCTTGGAACAATGAAGCCCTGATAGCGGGGGTACCCCCTATACACATATATATAATAAAATTTGGCTCAAAAGCACGGCTGCTGCGTGGACACCACAAAGTCCACGGGGGGAATCATGTTTTTTTGACTGAAGGGGGTAAATCCCCATGTTCAACTCGATTTTCTGGAAGAAGGATCCCTGGCAAGAATGCGAACGACTAGAAGCTGTGGGGTGCCGGATCAAGTTCTCGGATCCCGCCGCAAAGGCTACCTAGAGGCCGAAAACACTTAGAGCCCAGACTCCGCTCATTGGGGGAAACCAAAGAGAAGCCATACTTCTTAGGGGCTCCCCTCTGGTCCAGAGGCAACCTTTCCAGTCCAGGACTCTGCGTGGTAACTGCCCGCGAGGCTCGTTCTGACGCACTGCCTCTGGTAGAATATGCAAGAAAGTGATTGGCAATCCAAGCAAGCCCCAAAACCATGGCCCTCCAAAGCCATAGTGTTTTGGGCATCCGTGCAACGTTACATAGACGCTGATTTCACTTTTGCTGTTGGTTTGATTCCAATGTGTTGACGATCCGTGTTGGTGTTGGGCGCGACATCCACATCTGGCTTCGACATCTAAATTTGCGACTTGAAGAGGCTTCCGGAACCCAAGAGTAATCAAAAGAGAACGTGTCCTTCAAAATGTCCGCTGCACCAAAGGGCTCATTTGGTACATCCTCACAAGGTAAAGAACGTTCAAAAGAGTAGTCTCAAGGCAAAAAACAATCTTTGCGAATCCCTCAACAATACTTCCATGTTGGACATGTTGTCATGTCGGCCTGTAAGTTGGACATGAGCCATAATCAGAACCCGGTATTCAAGTTCGGATGGCGGATCTCGGGGCCCCGGCCGCCGCGAGGCCGCCGAAGCCGGCCCCCAGCACCAGCACGGGGCCCTGAGATGCGCTGAGGCGGTCCGCTTCCCGGGGGATCGATCGCGCTCGACACGTGTGGCGTCCGGGGGCGTCAAGTGAGTCGTCCGCGGTTGGCTTTGTGTAACACTATGTGACAAGCAAACATGTTTTTTTTTTTTAAATGGGGATAAGTTAGTGATTAAACCTTTTAGGATGTATAAACGTCTATATTCGTTTAAAGGTACGGCTGGGAACCTAGCTGCAGTCTCAGTCAAGGCCTGAGGGCTGCTCAAAAGACAAGGGTCACTGTGTTGGACCCTCACGCCCTGTACGTTTCCCTTGAGAGGGGTTCAGAAAACGGGTTCAGCAAAAAGTTTGCCGCTTTGTCGACAACCGTCACAGGCTCAAGTCAGTTACGTGCATAGAGGTCACTAGAGGTTTCCTCGATCTTGATCACATGCCCTTCCCCAACCATCAGACATCTTTCCTAAATATTAGCGGCCCCCTCTCCTGTCCCTTTGGCAGGGCAATTCGGCGGTTCAGTATTGCCTTGGCATGGCCTTATTTCAGTTCAGTATTGGGTGATTGGGGGGCGTGGGAAACACATGGTTCATTGTACATCTGGGAGAGCTTTGTCGTTGGGGGGAGGACTACTTGGATGCTCAAGCTGGTTGCGAAGTAGATTAAACTAAGGACAGCTAATACATACATATATATATATGAGGAGCGGACGAAACACTTTACTTGGCCCTAGTACTTTTTTGAACGTTATCGTTTTTGGGGGAGACCTTATCGTTTTACAGTGTTTTCGAGCTTTCGCAGATCCGGCTCTAACAACGCAACTTTGTAGTACAAGGCTAGTACGCGAAGTACACTTCCGCATCTCCAGCTCGAAAATCGCAACTTTGTAGTACAAGTCTAGTACGACAAGTACACTTCCGCATCTCCAGCTCGAAAATCGCAACTTTGTAGTACAAGTCTAGTACGCGAAGTACACTTCCGCAGCTCCAGCTCGAAAATCGCAACTTTGTAGTACAAGTCTAGTAAGCGAAGTACACTTCCGCATCTCCAGCTCGAAAGTCGCAACTTTGTAGTACAAGTCTAGTACGCGAAGTACACTTCCGCAGCTCCAGCTCGAAAATCGCAACTTTGTAGTACAAGTCTAGTACGCGAAGTACACTTCCGCAGCTCCAGCTCGAAAATCGCAACTTTGTAGTACAAGTCTAGTACGCGAAGTACACTTCCGCAGCTCCAGCTCGAAAATCGCAACTTTGTAGTACAAGTCTAGTACGCGAAGTACACTTCCGCAGCTCCAGCTCGAAAATCGCAACTTTGTAGTATAAGTCTAGTACGACAAGTACACTTCCGCATCTCCAGCTCGAAAATCGCAACTTTGTAGTACAAGTCTAGTACGGGAAGTACACTTCCACAGCTTTCCAGCTCGAAAATCGCAAGTTTGTAGTAACAGTCTAGTACGCGAAGTACACTTCCGCAGCTCCAGCTCGAAAATCGAAACTTTGTGGTGCGAGAAGTATACTTCCGCATGTCCAGCTCGAAAATCGAAAAATTGTAGTGCAAGTCTAGTACGCGAAGCACACTTCCGCAGCTCCAGCTCGAAAATCGCAACTTTGTAGTACAAGTCTAGTACGCAAAGCGCACTTGCACAGCGTTCCAGCTCGAAAATCGCAACTTTGTAGTACAAGTCTAGTACGCGAAGTACACTTCCGCATCTCCAGCTCGAAAATCGCAACTTTGTAGTACAAGTCTAGTACGCGAAGCGCACTTCCGCAGCTCCAGCTCGAAAATCGCAACTTTGTAGTACAAGTCTAGTACGCGAAGTACAATCTAGTACGCGAAGTACACTTCCGCATCTCCAGCTCGAAAACCGCAACTTTGTAGTACAAGTCTAGTACGCGAAGTACACTTCCGCAGCTCCAGCTCGAAAATCGCAACTTTGTAGTACAAGTCTAGTACGCGAAGTACACTTCCGCATCTCCAGCTCGAAAATCGCAACTTTGTAGTACAAGTCTAGTACGCGAAGTACACTTCCGCATCTCCAGCTCGAAAATCGCAACTTTGTAGTACAAGTCTAGTACGCGAAGTACACTTCCGCACCTCCAGCTCGAAAATCGCAACTTTGTAGTACAAGTCTAGTACGCGAAGTACACTTCCGCAGCTCCAGCTCGAAAATCGCAAGCTGGTAGTACAAGTGTAGTACGCGAAGTACACTTCCGCAGCTCCAGCTCGAAAATCGCCACTTCTGTAGTACAAGTCTAGTAAGCGAAGTACACTTCCGCATCTCCAGCTCGAAAATTGCAACTTTGTAGCACAAGTCTAGCACGCGAAGTACACTTCCGCAGCTCCAGCTCGAAAATCGCAACTTCTCAGTACAAGTGTCGTATTTACGAAGCACACCTTGGCAGCTCCAGCTCGAAAGTGGCGACTCGCCTTCTCGTTTTACGGTGGCCACGCAAGGGTCCCACCCTAGCTAAGTTGCAACTGCAGGGGTTATTATAGAGCCGTGTGTTCGCTAAGGGTTATCGTTTTTGGGGGAGACCTTATCGTTTTCCATGGTTTTGGCATGTGCTATGCAAAAACGTACCCCGCCTTGATAAAGTGGTCTTCGCGTGTTTTGTCCGTGGCTCATATATATGTATTCATGTATACATAAACTTGTGTATATATAGCTTTGTTTTCTCGAATACACCAACCAGTTGCCTCGCTTCCAGGCATGCGAGATACCACAAACTCAGGTGAAACATCCAATTGCGGGGCAATCACCTGGTCCTACGACCTTCCTCCTTGAACACCATCTGCGATCTGGGCGAGCTCTCATCCAGCCGAAGCAGCTGGAGCTGCTCTCGTGCACTTGTTCCAGGATTTGGTCTGTGGGCACAGCTCAGGGGTATCCGGAGCAACATCGGCTCAAGGCTGGATTCCTAATATTGCCACCAAAATACCCTTTGAGGACTCTTTTTGAGTTGAGGAATCAAGAGGGGCTAAAGTTCTACTGGTACCCCTGCTGCGGTAGATTCCTAACAATTGCAAGTCAACCAACTGCTTCTAAACACAAAACCCTGGTACATTGCAGAACCAATACCAGATGTTCCTCGTTCAATATTTAGGGCATCCCTTGTACCCTCCCTTAGGCTAACATGGATCGGCACGAGTGTCCCATCAAGAAGTATCCAAGCACCCTCCCACATGTGCTAAGTGAGTGGGATGACACTTCTGATGGACAACGCAGCAAGGCCAAACCACTACCCTTTCTGCAGCCTCTCCTGTGCGAAAGAGAACGGAAACTGGTCAGTGGCTCTTGAAACATGTTGTAAGCAATCCTGGCAACGAGCTTCCTGTTGCGCATATCAGCTCTCCCTGGGTCGACAACGATGGGTCCACTCATGTTGACAACTGAAATGATGTTGGAAAACCTTCCAAACTGATACGGGTTTGCGTTCTTCACTTGCAGGAACCTGGTCAGAAAATCCACAACAATCGGCACCAGCTGACATTGGTTTATCAAGGGGTTCATCCATCCCAAACTGGTGCGAAATGGATTCTGACCATTCGCAGTACGCATGATGCCGCTTGCGCGGTTCCAGCCCTCTCTAGGCGTTGAGCACAGATCGGAAGCATAACTGTTAAGAAAAGAAGGGAATCCCTTCCCTTTAGGAAAGAAGGGAACGGCTTTGCAGCATTGCCATCCTCGGGTTTGTTCAGCCTGAGGAAGCCAACAGCCCACGCCTGGGCAAGCTGCGGCTGGACAGGCGCAACTGGCCCGGTCGCGGCTGCTTGTTGCGCGCCTGCGGCACATCCCGACGGGGCAGCCCACCCGTTGACGTGGTATCTGGTTGGGTGTCCCTTTTACTTTGAGTAGGAATCATCCCTTCCAACCATAGAAGCCACAATGTCCTTGTTGGGAATGGAACGTGGTAGAAATCCTACGCTCCGCAAAAACAAGAGAGTAGTCAATATTCCTCTTGGCGGTTTGAATTAGGTGGTTTCAAGGTTAGGGGGTACTCTCCCCTTTGCCTTCATCTGGAACAAACTGAAAGGGTTGCCTGCTACTAAGCATACGAAGGTCATGTTCAGATCGCAAGATTCGAGAAACAAACAATATTGGCAGTGTGCCCGGTGGAAGCAACAAGGCTGGACAGATGCAAACACACACGCACACATGACATCCACACCTCATCAAGCATTAGGCTATCCCTGGAAGTCCTTATTCGGAACGACCGTTTTTGGCCAGTAACAGCCGTTTGTGTAATATAGCATTAATTTATTTATTCTATAGCCCTCCTGGCAATAAGATGGCTTTTTGGCCTCAAGACAGTCGCTTTAGCTATGACATTGAGGGTTTTGGGGCAACGCTGCGAGTCAAGTGTTTAAACATATGTTTGAATAATTCACATCAAGTTTACAATTAGTGCTGTTTGCGCTGATGCGCATTTGTGACAGCATCACAGCTGAATCCCAGAATCCCAGCTGAACCGACCTTTGAACTCCAATATCTGTAAGGGTATCGCGCAACTGAGAATGCCCAAGTTTGCATTGCAAAATAGGCACCAAGTGAACGATGGTACAGTAGTGTATTGAGCGTAAAAGCCCGAAGCAATTTGCAGCGGATAGTCAAATAATTCAATCTCGCTATTTGACGACTGTAGAAGCTATCCTTCTGAACATATTGCAACAACAACTCGTGATTGAAAATACCTTGCTGTGCTCTAGTATGAACAGTCCTGAAAATTAGCGTGAAACTATCGGGAAATCGCAGTAAAACTACCGTGAAACACAGTTTTTGGCCGTGAAAGACTGTTTGTGGTTTTGGCAAAAAATACAACATGCCGGGTAGACGCAACAAACAACAAACACTATATAAATTATGTTTTGATAGCTTTAATGTTGGTTCGCACAGATCTTGGCGGTGGTCTCAGGCAAAGTAGTTTTGATTGTTGGCGCATCAATTACGTGCGCACCTGCAAAGCAAACAGCCGATGTGGATGTTTTGTGTAGGCTTCAACTCTGTGCAGCAGGGCGCCCTTCTTAGCTTCTGCACCTCATAGCCGGTTTTTTGGCTAGCTCACAACAAATCCAAGCTCAATCGTATGGCTGGTTTGTTCTGTCATGTTGGCATTAAGCAATTTGGTCCAAGGCCAAAGCGTGATTTATGATTTGTTGCATGCAATCGTGCAAGAGATTGAGCGTCTTAGCTGAACCCAAACTTAATATTGGGCAATGGCAAGGTCCACGCCTCTACCTGAATTTGGCAGCTGTGTTTTGCAGCAAGCTTTGAACCATACAACACATCGTCTTAGAAGAACCGTCTTTCTATAACACACCGTAATAAATACCTCCTTTGCAATCCCAGGGCTTTGTGTCATCCGGATGCTTCCCATTCTGATTCAATTCGGATTTTGCGCCCATCGTTTTCATGGCCAAAGAAAGCCGCGGGCTGGGCCAATGATTGAAACTCTTTAGATGGACTATGTCTCCAGCAATATGGCTGTGGGCCAAAACCCATGGGATCCCACTTTGGGGTAGGTGAATTCACTACCCATCCTCTATTTTAGTGGCTGGATGTGGCTGGACTGGTTGATGTATTTGGCTTGGCGAAGCTCCCAGCTTCGGGTTCCGTGCGCCTGCCAAGTCCCTGAGGATGGGCAGATCTTGGCCCAGCTGCGCCTGACGTTTCGGGAGCGGTCCGTCAACTCGCTTCGCTTTTAGGGAAAGAAAAACCTTCGCCTTCGGTTGCCCCAAGAGAAACCACGAAAAAGAAACAACCGCAAAGCCCGTTTTACCCCCGCCCCCAGAAAGAAACAGCTAGAACAACAAGCAACAAAGCAGTCTTTAATGACAATGAGGAGTTGAAACACCATATAGGGCGCCGGACCCCTATGTAGCCGCCCTGGTTCAGCGGATGTACCCACATGTCCATTTGTCCATTTCCATTGTCCAGCAGCCAAATACATTTTCAGTTGCTCAGAAACCCCTCTACTACACGTGCCAGGGAGAATCATTTCCATTCAGAATGCAGTTGGCCGCTGCTCAAACGAGGTCTGTTTGAACTCCGAACACAAATGCCCATCCAAGGGGGTAGTAAAGGCCGCCAAGCGGAAACACAGTAGGATCAATATGATTCACGGGGATTTCACAACGGGACCGCGCTACCTGCGGCCTGATTCCCTGATTCACACACTTGGCCCTGACCACCAGTGTTGAAACATTATGCTTGATTCAACATCCTGCCCTTTTCAAGGGGCCATGTCCTGTTCGGAGATAGGTCAACGTTCATGCCCAAACCTCGGATTCAAGCCTTTCCTTTCATAACTTTATTGACGCTCAATGCTCACTAATCTTTACCCAGTCTGAGCACCCGAGGCTTATCTGAACCAAATTCAAGCTCTGAGATCGACTTCCAGACTCCGCCTGCAGCTGTGGCCACTGGACGTCTGCGAGAAGCAAGGGCTCCTAGCGGTTTAAATAAGGCCGGGCACGGCATGTCTCAAACCGGGTGCTGGACGCCACACACACACACACAAATGCGAAATTTGGTGAGGGACTTCAGTTTGAGGTAACTGATTGCCATCAGCCCTCACAAGCTTCCGATATACTGGGGATGTCGATATGACACAAATGTGAGACCTATCAAGCTCGGACTTTGTGGGTGCAGGCTTGCCGGCAGCCTTTCCCGCACAGACAGGCGAGTGAAACCCCCACAAACCCGTGCGACATCAATATGTCTGGGACCAATGATATGTCTGGGAAATACTCGGAGCAAGCAACCAACAACAGGCACCTTCAACTGAACGCCATGCGCCAACTTCAGAGATGAAAGTAGCATTCCTGGCAAAGCTTCTGATCCAGCATGAACCAGATGCAACATCTGAGACAGCCAGCCATCAGTTTAGTGGACATCTGCTTAGAAGTGGAGATCTATCCATCTCTCTTTCTGTCTACTGGTGATGTCCTCTCTGTCTATCTTCCTATCTACCCGTCTACCTATCTATCAACCATTCGTCATGGGCAGCATCCCAACTGCCCCATGCCACCTGTCTTCGCTATGTTCAACACACGCCGCACTTTGCGATTGGAAACATCAGATTCTGTGTTGCTTTAACCCATTCAAAGTCAGGGGAACATGGGGACCCTTGTTGGCCGAAACTAGGCGAAGTGACCCTAGATCCCGAAGCCAGTCTTGATCAACGTTCAACACCAGCACGATGATTTCAATAGGTGCAAGTCTCTGCCGTGTACGTAGTGCAAAGATAAAAGATGCAAGACGCCCGACATGAACCCTGAAGTGAAGCTCTCTGGAGGATATCCTCTTTGGGCTCCAGGTTTAAAGCAAGCCGCTGCCGGAAAATCAGCGGCGCCGGCGGCCTTCCGTCATAACCGCTGCCCCGCTTGCCCGGTCCGGAGGCACCAGGAAGGACTTCAGGAAGGCAGCGCCTGAAAAATCGAGCGTCTCAGCTTTTGCTCCAGGAGCGTTGGTCATTGCGATGTCCAGTTCCTGTCATTTTTGGCGTTCCGGGTAGGGCGAACGCCTAGCTTGCTGTCGTCTTCGTTCTTTAAGTACCCGTCAACATAGGGAACCCTGCCTTTGGATGGTGTTCATGCGGAAGCAAAAGGAGTAAGTGTGGAGCGTCTGATTCCGACATTAGGACACACTCTCGCACGACATGCAGAAGTCTTCTGGACAGTTTGGAGGGAAACACAAGTGTCAGGGATCAAAATGCAGTATGTGACCCTCGTTTGTTTGTCCGTTGATCCTTCTTGTTCAGAAACGGCTTGAAAAGAAGGCCACCAAAAAGCATATTGTCAAATGTATGTTTGATTAGCAACGGAGGCTATGATTACAGTTTATTCACCCTGGTTCACTTGAGAGCGTGAAGCACGTTAAAACATGGCGTGTCCCTTCAATATGGTGGAAGACGGTGAATGTTGAGTGTCGCTCAACTCATGTGCGTGAATGGTTTCCATTGTCAGCTTCAAAGACATCCATTGGGATTCATCCAGCCAGTCACGTCCTGGTGAATACTGTGATTGCGGACAACTTGTGCAGAACGAAACTCCACCTTCCAGCATGTGAGTCATTATTTTGCGTCTTTGCAGCCCTGTAGAAGAACCAGAGAGAGCAACGAAACGAACGAACGAACCAAGAAGCTTCTGCGCTGCGCCTTTCAACGAGACTGTGTTTCTTCTTGGCTCACACGAAGTCAACCTCAGACTGAGCTCCAGGCAAAGCTGCATGGGCAGCTCCCGGATGGCCGACACTGCACTCGCCTCAGGTTTGCAAGCGTGCTGGCCGGGCAAAAGTGCTGACTGCCCTTCTCGGACCTGGAAAAAGCTTAGCCTGCCTTGACTAAAAGTGGACCAAACAGGGGGGAATCAAAAGGTGAAAAGGTCGGCCTTGAGCAATTGAGCTTGGAATTTGCAAGTGGCGCTGGTTGAATGATCACCGGCTTCAGTCGAATCTCATCGACAAGCTGAAAGGACGCGTATGCGATGGTTGGGGAGCCTGAACCCTCTGACATCAACATAAAGAGCTGGATATGGGTGTTTGTCAAACTTGCGCCCTGAAAGTGGTTGGTTTGCTGTCGGCTTCTTTCTCGCATCCGAAAAATGAAGTCCTGTTTTAAATACAATAACCCCGCATATTGACATGCTCAAATTTCGCAACAATGTCAAAGTCCAATGATGGCATTAATGTGTAGGAACACATGTGTTGAAGATCCCAAAGTGAAAACGGCGAAAGCCCTCAGAACATCATTGACAGCATTCCCAATTGTAGGCGGCTCAAAAAACAAGCTTGAACACTCCTTGCATACACTTACACGGTCCACAAACAGAGCAACTCAATGCAACCTGTCTGTACAGGCCATGTGTGCTGCTTTGAAGTAACGCCAAAAGGATATCGCCTATGGTGGGGTCCCCCTTTTCAAACATTCCGAATCCCCAAGTCAAAGGCTTTGTGCATTGCATCCGGCCAACTTCATTTAAACGCTGGAAGTGGCTTATAAATCTGCCAAATGGCAGCAATGAAGTAGTGCAAGTCTGAATGGTGAGAATATGTTGCTCCCACAAAGGACATCACGTGGTATTCTGGGAAATAGTGCAAGTCCCCACATGACTCAGCCTCGTCAGATGTGAAAACCAGGAATCCGTCTGGTTCGAACGGAGCCGCCGTGGAGACCAACTTGGAGGGTCCAAAGCCGTCAATTCTCGCAAAAGGATATGTTCACCTGCGAGCATCGCGAGACAACACATGATAATAGCGCTTGCTTCCAGTAGACAATGGAAAATCGTGTAGGGCTTGGTTTGTGTGCGTGCAAAGGTCAATGCCTCCTGCGCACGTCGTTGCCAATTCATGTAGTGCTAACGGCATGCACCTGATGATGCACCCCTTGCATTGCACCCCAATTTTAAGGAAAGCCAGCCCCCTTTTGGGCTACGTAGTTTAGATTGGCAAAATCCAGTTTGCACCAGTTTGGTGGTTTATGAACGAGTATTTCTCGTCCAACTGGTGCCAAACCGCGCGGGTTTTGTCAACAAACAGTACCACATAGAGATGGGTATTCTCAAAATCCTGGTCTCCTTTTGGGATGGCATTAAGAGGAAACCAAAGGGAACCGAGCACCTAATTGCAGGGATCGATCCCTAATTTTGAGAACCCTACATGCCATTGTTTCCCCTGTGGCCCGCGCGTATCTTAAGGGGCGCTTCGCATTCGAGCCCACCTCCGCCACGCGGGAAAACCTCAGGCGAGCAGTTTGGGTGTACTTTTGTTGGGTTGGTACGCTTTTGACCGTGTTTAGCGGGAAGCCAACATCAAAGCCTCCATTCTAAGAGGGCCCGGATGCATATCTGTTGGAACCTGCGAGCCATAGAATGATAGCTGCCACTCAGGGTCTACGTACTTGGTGGGAGTTTCAGGTGTGCCCCATTTTGCTCATCCCAAGAAAAACTCCAGGCCATCCAGACCCAAAGGACCCAATTAAAACGTCAGGCAAGCAAGCACAAGTTGGCGAGAAGTGCATGTGTAAACCTTGAATATACAAACCCTCAATTCCCAGACCATCCAATTGAGACTACTTGACCACGGTAACCTTGAAACTGGCTCCGTTCAAGATTTCTATATACTGGACCAGACGTGGTGGATAGTGCCCTAAACATAGCTAAACATGGCTGGTGACCTGTTTGCAAACAGCCAGAATGGGGTGCCCAATTTGCAACCACAATTTGGGCAAACAACAACTAGTCCAATTGACTCATCGTGCCTAAGTGGCTCGAAACCCAAACCTTACCCCCTGCAAAGACTCTCTGAACACCCATATATATCTTGGGCTACTATATAACCCTTTGGCCAACCCTAGGATCACTTTCTGAGTGGAGTGGCCAAAGAAACCTGTTGCTTACCACACAAATCGTTTTGAGAAAAAAATAGACTGTCCAGAACTCAGGAAGTCAGCAGGCCATTCGGTTATAACTAGGGCTATCAACCTTTGACTCAGACTATTTGGTATCCATCACCCCATCCAAGTACCCTGCACCCCAGAAGCTTATTGTGTCCTGCCCTTGCAAATTTCAAGCAAAATTCCCTCTCAAGTGGGACTCCAACCAGTAAGTAAAACTAACCACTTGGGCAAGGGTGGTAGCTGCACCGAGCGACGTCAGGTTTGGGATGGCTCAGCGTTTACGAGCGGGAATTGGCCTGTTTGGTGCTGAAGGCAAACTGGCTCCTTCCCTATATAGGTCGGCCCGGCACTTTTCATGCATCGCAGAACAGGTAGTCTTTTGCCACCCAAAGCACAGGTACCCTCAACACGAGCCCAGCGAGCTCTGGGCTTCCCGACTGGAGCACCGCCCCCGCTTGGCCGCTGGACCGGCGCACCACAACCAGGCCCTCCACCAGGCAGTTGGCTGCCTGACGAGAAGGCGGTGAGCATATTAGGCGTGTCAAAATAAGTCCAAGAATGGCGGCGTTGCCTTTAGTTTCCTTTGTACGAGCTTCAAAGGGGTACCCGCCCATAATATGAATATTTTTGAAGAGGGAAGCCTCGGTTCAAAGTGGAATTCCACCATCCCCTTTTGAATCAATCAAGGGTGGTATCACCCCTGGGAAGAGCTAACGGAGGTTCCCCACTTTGAAAAGGGTCGTCCTGGACTTGCGCGGGACTTGCGCGAAAGGTTGTTGAGTGTTCAGCCAAAACGCCGCCCTTCCTCTTGTGTACAAGCCTGGCTTGCAAGGGGGGAAAAAACCAGTAGACAAGCGTGGCTCACAACGAAAAAAGAAAGAAGAAAAAACAAAAAAAAGGAAACCGGTTGCAAGTGCTGCGACTTCAAGCGGGTGGTTGTAATTAACAGGCAAGTGAGCTGTCTTTACTGTCTTTGGCGCAACTTGCCCTGGACTTGTGCTTCCTTGCGCCAACTCATGTTGAACGTGCGCTGCTGGTCTTGCAGCACACCCTGATACTTAAACTCTACGCTGCATTGAAACAAAATTGCTCGGCCCAAAACAAATTGGGATCATCCCCGACATAGACACATACAGCAGGATTGCACAACTTGTTCGACTCACATGCGGCCATAAGCAAGGTGCTAATTGACCTCCAGTGGCCTGGGAAAAAAGCGGCACCCTTGTTCTGCACGTTGACTTTGAAGCGAATCCCCTCCAACGACGAGGAACCAAAACCACCGCTGGAGGTCTGGGTTGGATGACTAGAGCCTTGGCTTTTGAGCAGGCCCTTCTCGGTCTCGCAAGTTGGCATCGGTTTTCGATGTTCCCTGACGGATTCAAGCAAACACCGCGAGCAAATACAACCTGGCAGCTTGGAACAAGCATAGCGGCCGTCAACATGGTTTGCTTCAGCTTAGATTCCTTGTACACAAACAAGTTGAGTAACCCTCTTGTGCTGACGGCGATTGGTGCATACGCCAAAGCAAAGGCGTCTTTCTTGCCACGACTTCTTATCGAAACAGACTAACGAGGGGTCCATGCTTGCCGCACATGCATTTTCGGCACATGAACGGACTGCTCTTCTGCTAGGTCGCTGCAGCTCTGCATGGATCTGTGCCATTCGCCAGTTGGGTTTGGTGGTTTATCCCAGCAATTACAATTGGTAGTCGGTTTATCAACCAGCGATTATCCAATCATAACAATCCATTCCATTGTGCGAAGTGGCTTTGTCCAGCCACTGTACTTATTTGGGATCCAAAGCTCGTTGGGGGAAGTACCTCCCAAAGAACTCAACGCAAGTGTTGATCTATTGCATCAGAAAACGTCATACCTTGTACCCACAGTCACAAGCTATTTTCTCGGCATAAAATACTCAAATATGGAGCTGGCTGTTTGCTGGCAACGAACACGTCAAAATTACCAATATTGTCAGTACTTACGAGTGACCTGCTAAGATGATCCGGCCAGAAGAGCTAGACCGGTTCTTGGAGCTTTGCTGCAGAACGACGAAAACAAGCAAGTGCAAACAGTTGGCCAACCCAACAAGTCAGCCCTTCAGCGCGGAAAAGTGTGCTTGAGGTTAGTTCAGAGGGAACCAACCGGAAAACCACCTGCTTTGAGTTGAACCCCACCAGTTGTGTGGGCTTGCTGATATTGCTGACACATGCCGCAAATTTGCTTTCAGGCAGATGTTGCCCTTTTGTTTGGGCAGGAGGGGAGTTCAACGTGTGCCCTCCATTCCGTGCAGTCGGATTCGCCGACGAGAACTCTCGGGGCCGGGCGGCGATGGCGGAGTT
The DNA here is from genome assembly GCA_963377175.1 of Effrenium voratum. Classification (NCBI taxonomy): domain Eukaryota; class Dinophyceae; order Suessiales; family Symbiodiniaceae; genus Effrenium; species Effrenium voratum. Next base: position 545,682 of record CAUJNA010003661.1, on the reverse strand, counting down.
GGAGCCCTGGCCAAGCCTCGTCTCTCTGAACGAGGTGAGGTAAATCGTGGAACTCCCGCAGGGGTTGGTTTAAAGGGTGCTGCCTCAAAGGGGGTTGGTTTTAAAGGGGGGTGGTTTTACAGGCGCTGGTTTTTATGTGGGGTTGGTTTAGAAGGGGCCGCTTTCGAGCGGGAAATCGTGAGTAAGCCCACTCCAGCCTGAAACCAACCCAGACCGATCCATATCGGGGTCCCACAAATGATGTTTGGGGCTCCACGTATATGGGTATGTGGCAAAAACGGGACTTGGAGCCCCAGGGATAGCGGGTTTTCCTTGTGGATTCCCTTTACACCAACCTCAAGAAGGGTACTCTCAACAAGACACAACCCTATGTATCCTCCGGTGTATGTCTGGGTTAGCCGTGTATTGCTGTATTCTTGACAGGAATTCTGGTCAATTTTCTAGGGTGTTCCGGTCCCCCAAACCAAAAACATGCTTTTTCAGGAACCATACTTTTTGTTGGGTTCCTTTTGCACGAACTAGTTTGCCCCCAAATCGCTCCATCGCTAGGCATCACTAGAGGAAGTTCGACAGACTAGCGATAACCAAGCTGATAGTGGCCCAATCCTACTCTGCACGCAACAACAAACCTGCAAACACCTTTGAGTTACATCTTGGGTCGAACCTGTCAAGCTAAAGTCGCTCAAACAAATGACACGGCTTGATCAGGGTGAGAGAACCTTTCAGGTACGCTGGCAGAGATGAAAGTGCCGGTTTATACAACCCCTATATGTCACATGTCTCTTTTCGGATGGTTTTTAGACCTCGCCTTTTGGCTCGTCCCTCCGGCAGATTACCAACATGTTGCACAAACAACCCACCCATGTTTTTTCAGGAATCTCCTTTTGAGGAGCCCCAGTTTTGGCCGAACAGTAATGCCGAAACTAAAAATCGTTTTTGTCCTTGCTGGCGCAGAGCATCACCCTGGGCTTTGGGGAAATGAACCAATGGATCCATAAATAGAAGCCACGGAGACTAACGTTAAACCTACCGGTTTTGCCCTTCTCTCACAATCCTGGAAGCGGAGAGGCCTTTCACGAGCATGGTATTCTTCCAAAATCCTGCTGTCCACTTGCATGATTCTTCTTGCGTGAGCCACCAAAGTCAGGTACATGTGCCCCAAAGGACATGGGACATTCTTGCGACCCCCCTTGTGTTTGATATTTCCGGCTCCTTTCCCTCGTCCCCAAATGGTCCTATGAAACTCGGACCGACCAAACCAAACGCTTGGTCCCCACACGCTGCATTCAGCGAGGTAATGGCCACGAAGGATTGAACGCCCCTGGCGAAGGACGCGCCGATGGATTCACCTGAATTACCCCAACTTTGGCTTAGGCTCGGTGGTTTGGAGTTTGGACGTTGAGTACCTTGTCCAGGCTTACCCGGGCTTGCCTCCAAACCAATCCAAGCCAGCAATTCAGGGCTACCTGGATGAGTGAGCCGCCCGTTGAAAAAGCATCTACGTGGGGGGGGGGGGGGGTTGAATCGATCTCATACGACCCACAGACTATATATTCTCTCCCAAGAGGACCTGGGAAATTCAGTTCTGGGCACCCGATATGTTCTCTTTAAACATCACCCAAAAGGGCACTCAGCCCAAGGTTGCTGCTTAAAACTACCACACCGGGAAGTATAGGATCCCTGATCTACCCGTTTTCCCAAAAAATGGTTCCATATGAAAAAGAACATCATTCGATCCTTCGGGAAGGTTGAAGATTGGACGTATTGCAATTCTAGGCTCTAAAAGTGCTTTCAAGCCAGAAGGGGAGCCAACGGTTGTAGCCTTGAAGGGTCCTTAGCCCCTAGGCACCATTAGTCAATAGCAACTGATAGCTGTCAGTGGCTCCCCTTGCTCTGAATCAGTGTAGGGGGTTGGGAGGGTTATGCCTTTTGTCACCAAACTGGGGAAATCGCTGCCCTCAAACAATTAACATGGGATGTACACGCCTAAGTCAAACGTGAATACGATGCGCATGACACCATGGGCTTTGGATTTTGTTGAGGCGTTTTGATGGAAGACATTTCAGCGGATGCGTGGCTTCCTTGAGCTGGAGCACGGTCAATCTATTTTTGTTGCACCGAAGGCATGCTTGATATCCGCTCAAAGAAAGCCACAAAACGAGGATGCATGTCCGAGAGGATACCACCCCTCATTAGGTTCCATCATACTCCTTGCCGGCAGAAATTGACCAGTGCTGTCTACTTTTTACCGGGGTGTAACACGACAAGCGCGTCCTCTCTTTCTGTCCTGGGTCAAAACCCACGTCGAACGTTCCCAAGCCGGAAACCACTCTCGACGCAACAGCCGCCTCTCGGCTCGGTGGAGGCTCCAAGCCCCGAGGCCACGAACCTGGGCGAGTGGCTGGCTGAGAGGCCCTTTGGAGCCACTCCAAAATCGGGTACCCCGCGAAGCAAACAAATGGCTTATGCCGACCCCAGGTTAATACACCCCGGTTTATTAATATGGGGGGTGTTCCACTCCAAAAGTGATAAATCCACACACACCCATATTAATACACAGGGGTTTATTAATCTGGGGGCAACATTATGTGGATATCTGAGTGACCCAGTGAACCCCAGACCCTCCTGACAAAACCCTAGGGTTGCTGATCATTTGATCCTTGAGCTGACCCCCGGCCACCTAAGTAGCACCAGAGGCCAACTGTGGTAGGAACCAACTGGGTGTAGGGAGCAGGCTTGCTCGTGCGGTGATTTGCTGTTAGGCACCAACGGGGCGTAGGGAGTAGGGGTGATTTTGTTGGTTTCCCATCAAACCCCATGACCCACTGTTTCATCTTACCTCAATTTGCATGCCCCTTGGCTGCCCATCAAGCCTCGACGTCGGGGCTAGCAGTCGTATCTCGCCCAATGCACAACCAATAATTCCCTGCATGGGTCATAAGCTCGGTTTAAGCTTGCTACAAATACTGTGGATGTCCGATCGCACCACTTTGAAACGTTGGAAATTCCAGGGTTTCTTAGGTGGTGCGGGAGTTCGTCCATCCACAAAAAGGAACCGTCTCTGAAACCAGATTGTGGTTAAATATGGTTGGCGGTTAGACCTCTGTAACACCACCTGTCGTCGCTCGGAGGGCTGTTTCAATCAGTTCGTAAGGGCGGTGCCCCGCGTGTGCAAATCCTGGGATGTTGTTCAAGAATCTGACAAGGAGCATTGGAAGAAATGGAGCAAGTACCAAGAAGGCCAGTTGTACCACCACTATCTGTGTAAGACGAATCTGGGCGTACCTCAGGAAACCGTCACCTTCAGGAGAGGCATACATGGGTGTGTCTTGTTCCAGGGGAACCCCCAAAATGGTGGTGGTTTTTTTGGCTTCCCTTTAAAACCATCCAAAACGGGGTACCTCCACCCCCCTCCACAACAAAACACACACACACACTCCAACATGTTTCCAATGAGGGAATCTAAAAAGGACCATTAACTAGTCCCAAGGCCTGCAAGGTTGGTGTTCATGCTGTCACTGGATTGGCAACCGGGCTTGTTCCATGTCCCTAATATGTCAACATTGAACCACGGAAAAGCTGGCAATGAGTCACGGACAGATGTCTGTCCAGTACAAAAGATCAGATATACGAAGCCCTGCGAAACTTCCCAGCAAATGTCCGTACATGCCCCACCCCATCAAAAGCAAGCTGGTTGCACATGGCTCAGACTGTGTTGTTTAAACCACCAAAGAGAGAACCCTCGTCGTGCAACCGATGCTTAAGTCTCCCAGAATGGAACCCTGGCCGTTGCGAGCCTTTCGCCTCCTTCGGCGCTATCAAAAGATGCGAAACTGGGCTCCAGTTCACAAGCAAGGCATGAATTCCCCTCCCACCAAGATGGAACCTGACAGGGACTCGGTCCCTTTACACGGAAAATGGTCTGTCAGGACCCCTGTCAGGTTCCATTGGTGGGAGGGCATCCCTGCCTGGCAATCCCGAACCCGTTTCGCTCTCTCCTCGCGGCGCGCGTCGTGGATTCGGCCCCGCCGCAAGCTTCGCAGGGCAGGGAATGACACTCCCGCACGCCGTTTCACCCGGAGCCGCGGAGCGAATCGAAACGTGCAATGTTGGACTCCAATGGCTGTTCGGGGCTCCCTAGGATGGTCCCCTGACAAACTAATATACTTATATATGTTGTGCATGTATGTATACTATATATATATATATGTATGGCATAAGTTTGTATTGCAACACATCATTTGTGCGTCATCTGCAGACCTGGAACTTGTTAAGCGCTACTAGAGGAAGCAGAGGAGCTAGCGGTCCGCACGAGCTTTTTAGGGGACCTTGGCAATCATGGGAAGTAAAGTTTTAAGTGGGCTCCGAAGCCAAACAAACAGCGATTCTAACAAATGGACTTGTCTCCAAATGGGGGAGACCCCCAAAATGTGTGGTGTCTCTTTGATTTCCCCTTGAAACCACACAAATGTTCCCTCAGATTCCAGGACCCACACCCAAACGGACTCTGAGCTGAAGGGCAAAGAAGCTTACCCCACGGGGGATGACGCAAGCTCCACAGCACCAGGCGCGTGGGGCGCAGAGCTTTGCGCGCCGTCGAATCCGCCGTCTGCAATCCCTCGGTGGACGTCCAGAGGAACTGCGAGGCAGATGACCCTGACCTGACCGCAGGTATCATCTAACCAAAATCGCAAGCCCGTGTGCATGTCGTAAAAACTCTCGCATATCCTTGTGTGTTTCTGGGCATAGCTTTTAGATTTGCTTCTGTCTCCAAATGAAGAAACATGTCGGAGTGTTTTGTATCGAAATCAGAGGCTGAAGCTAACCAAATGTCAGGAAACCCATTCCCACTTCCTGGAAACACACAAGTAAACCCCTGTTCACTGGCAGGGGGACACCGAAAAGGTGAATGATTTTGAGTGAACCAGAAACCACAGATACACATACCTCCCACATTGTTTGGACTACACAGGGCATCATCAAGAAACATGGCATATCCCAGTCAATGCCCCTGGTCACAGCCCATTGAAGGAACAAATCCATCTTCAACAGATTCGCCCAGAACTCAGAACCGTGAACAGACAAGGAGGATAAATTTACAAGTGCTGGTCAGAAAAACAAACAAAGAATTCGGCACAAACTCCAACAAGAACAAAAACGGGACCTGCTTCAGGCGGTTGGCTCAACCTCTGAAAAGCTCCCGAGCTCGTTTGGGTCCGGTCTTTCGCGAGGATCTCCGAACTATTGCGAACAGGAACCACGCAGTGGATGATTGGGGGCCCTTAAGATTTGAAAGAAATCAGAAGCCGTATTTGGATCATGGGTCTTTTCTTTGAGGGATTCGTTGCTTCCCCCCTGGGAATCTGGGTCAGGTCAGCTAGAAACGAATTCCGATGGGCCGTGTCAAATGCCAGCCTCGTTTGCGTGAGCCTCGCGGCTCAAATAAGAACATGAGTCTGTGCATGCCTCAGTTTTGTGAACCTTGCGAGCCATGATTTAATCGGTTGCAACCCCAGGTACAACGAAACTCAGGCGGCCAAGTTCTACCAACTGCACAACAGAAAACACATTGGCAAATTCAGAGGTTCTCCTGGCGGCCATTGCCTGCCTGCAGGGCAACAGAAGTGAAGCTCAGTCCAGTGAGAATCGTCCAGAGGCCAACGTAAAGCTTCTTGATTTCACTTTACGGATCTGTTGTGAAGTTGTGTAAATGGGAATCGAAGAAAACCGACAGGCGTTGCGATTCTCGAAGCACATACATGCAACAAACAAGCGAGCAAGCCAGCCAGCAAGCCAGCAAGCAAGCAAGCAAGCAGGCAAGCAAGCAAGCAAACACACACACACACACACAAAAACAAGCAAATAACGCAACAAGCAAACAAGCAAACAACGCAACGCAACACAACGCAACGCAATGCAACACAAGCAACGCAACAGCACACGCGACGCGACACGACGCGACACAACACAACTGATTGACTCCTGTTCTGAATCCCAAGCCTTGAAAGCCATATTGAGCTTGCATATTAGCTCAGTGCAAAGGCCCAAACAATTAGGCATTATCCTGGTGCCGCTGGACGACTTTGACCCACCTCACCGATGCACTAGTGGGCAACCATGCAAGTTTCCAATAGGGTCGTCTTAGGGCACATCAAAGACCAACTGAGAACACCCCAATGATTGTTGTCTCAGGTCTGCGTGAAGGAGACAGGATCTACGCATACTATGTCATAGTGATTCGCTGATCCTTTGATACAAATTACTCTTTTGAAAAGGACGTCAAGAACCCCTCTAAACAGTGAACATCTACAAACAGATAAGGAAATGAGTGGCTGGCAACACCGAAGGCGTGTATTCATAGAACACAATGCGAAACACCAATCAGGAATCCCCTGGCGGGTTGAGCCATGGTTCTTCCAAAGACCTACAAGCAGATTCCTGGCCTAAGTGGCCCAAACGCTGGATTCCCCGAAACCACCCCTCCTCGACGCTGGCAGAAAACGCCCGAGTCGAATTCCGGAAAATAGGCAGAGACGATCTGCCCGCACATGCAGAGCAAGCCAAGAGGTCGAGCGATGTGCTTGGACAATCGTTGGTATCGCCCCCAACGCTCCTTCAAAAATACAAAAATCAGCGATGACACATCGTTGGCAAAAGGGTGGTGAAACATGGGGTCCCATGCGACATAATCAAAGAGTTGCAAAGTGATCTACTTGGAACCATGTAGTGAACTGAAAGGGCGGAAATCCGCCCCTATTTATGTTTGGGATATTCGTCTACCCCGGTTGCGTGCTTTCGTAGAAACTCTGGTATCCATTAGTTGGGGGTTTGGATTGGTGGTTTGAGGATTTGACCCCCTGGTTCTTGTAGAAGGTATATAAGTCCCAACCACCGATGTGAGGGAAGCTGAACACAGGCTAATTCCCTTCCCTCCAAGCTGCCAAAGCTTTGGCTTACCGTGATGCGAAATGGCTCCTGGTCCTCATTCCAAAGCTCCAGAACAAAACCCAGGGCTGTTGGGGCGGACTCAGCTAGTATCTTCCCAATCCTTGGCGTAAGCAAAACAAAATGTTTCTCCAGCCCACTGAAAATGAACAGAACCAAAGACTAAAAACCAGAAACATATGCGAAGAACAGCGAAGGTATGCAATCCACTGTATCTAAGGTCAACACCTTGGCATTGCCTGCCAGCTCCTTCCTATCGATTGGTGAAGCTGATGTCCCTCTGGCGCGAGCAGACTGGCCCGGCGGGTCGCTCGTTTTTGTTTCTAGCTTCGCTGCATGTACAATCATGCGTATGTGTATGCGGCACAACAAACAAACGCGTATCACCATACATGGCTATGCACACCACGCTCACGATTATGCAAGTCTACACGACTCTATGTATATATATCAAACATCATACTATGAATGATCAACAATAATCATGACAATAATAACTACATAGATTTTGTGACACGCATACACAACAAAATGCATATAGCCTATAGCCAATGTGGGAATGGCGCTCAAAGCGGTTGTGGTTCTTCTTCGCTTCCAGGGAAGCCCAGAGATGTTTCGTCCGTCTTTCTTGGGTATCGATCTGATGAAGGACAACTTGTGTGACCCGTTGAATGGGTTCAAACAAATGGGTCCCTTTCGGATTTTACACACATGCTTCTCCGAGAAAGCTGGACACCGCTGATTCGAGCCCGTTTAGAGCCCTCTAAACAAGAGAGGGAGCCAAGTCGAACTCGGGAAACAGGAGGTGGAACTACGTGGAACTCACGGAACAGCTCGCCAAGGATAACATGTGACAACCGTTGCCTCCTCAACCAACATACACCACAATAGCATGAAATGTGGGGACATCACGCGATTTCCAGAAACTCGGAGTGGTGCGGGAATCATCTGGCAAAACGGACTGGGGCCATTTCAAGCAGAACCTTTGATGAACTCTGAGTCTTAATCGGATTTAACCCGCGACTTGCCCTCCCACAGACCGTTGGGCAAGTGCCCACGGTGATACTCGATGTGACAAGGGAGCCATCCAACCCTTGCAAGGGCGTTGATTCTTCAAGAATCAGACCATTAGCAAAGCGGGCTGGGATTTTCTTCCAAAAAAAAAGAAGTTGTAAAGACACTCATCAAGGGCAGCCAAAGTCGTAGTGCCTCTTGATCATGGCGGTAGCAAGTCCAAAGCTTGGAGCTTCTTCCCGAGCCTAGCCGAGCTTTGTCGATCTGCTCGCGCGGGACCCGTGTTTGTGTTGCCTGACAAGGTCAAGCCTATGACTCGAGCTAATCCGACGCGTCTGGTCTTAAGATCCGAAGCAAATGATCATGCCTCACTTTCCCACAATCACCATCAAAATCTGGCAATAAATGATTCACCCAAACCATAAGAATCCATGGGCGGATATCCGTGCCAATTTCTGGTGACCGGCCCGTTCCTCTTACATGCGTGTTCATTGCGCACCGTTCCTCTTACATGTGTTTTCATTGCGCGCCTGAACTCACAGGAATCTTAAGGAGGAAATCTATCAAAAAGTGATGGGGAATGAACCCCGCAAATATGGTGAAACATGAATGGTCTATTGATCTAACATGATCAAGAACATGATACATCCAAAACCCCACGAAATAAGGGATCCCCGAGTGAAGGACCTTCGGTTTACTTCCAGGCCAGCTTGCCATAAAATGGCCAGAAGTGACGTCGAATGCGATCGAAAGCGGGGCACAAGAGAATCGCTGCTAAAATGCTTTAGCCGTACGTTTTTCCTTCGCACAAAACATGTACTTGCATAGCGGCTTCCTACGGAAGAAAGAACAGGAGTTGTCGACTTCTGAGGAAGCACGCTTTGCTAAGAAGCAATGGAGGAAAACATGGCTCGCCCTGTTCTGGTTGTTGAAGGGACCTTGCTGTTTGAGAGCCAACTCCAGGCTTGCCCCAAGTACTCAGGCCTTTGAGCCACCTCTCAGACCTCCCTCTATCCCTGTGTGGCCTTACATGGTTTTAGATGAAATTGGTTTGCCCCTAATTCAAGATTTTGTTTTCCAGAAAAAAACAATTGCCAAGGCCTTTTGTGGGTGTGGGGTCCCTAAAGTACATCACAACTGCCGTAACTGCAGCGTTCACTTATGCGGCAACCAGCACCAAGCGAGCCAGGGTCGAGCATGACATACAGAAACAGAAGTGTTGCCATACTCAAATGCCCAGTGGCCATTGGAAAAAAACAATTTTCCTGTTGGTGAAGCTTAAAGGGGAACCCTTACCCAGAAAGGAACAAAGGGTACACCGGGCAACAGACATAAATCATTGGAACTGCTGCTTACAAATCCACCTAACAGGGTTCTGTTCCTTTGTCTGTTGCAACCAGTCAGCTCCAAGTGATGTTTTGCTTTGAAGCATGACCTCAACAAGCAATGAGAGTCAGCTTTGCCAAGTCGGTTCAGCTGTGTGGAACCTGCCTTTCCCCTTAAAGGAACCTGCTGGTGGAAAGACGTAGCAATGGTGGCAGGGTAACTTTCACTTTGTGGAAATATCTCTCGGCCACGCCGATTGACCGCAGCCGCAAAGGGCAGCACATCAAGACGCAACAAGAAAACAAGTTTCTCCTGATACCGGAGCCTCAACATAACCCTCTCAGCCTCTCGAAAGGATAGACCACATGCATCGCCCGTCTCCTTGCTCTTTGCAAAGGTCATCAAAGGGACCGGAGACGGGATGCTTCTCCACATGCTTGATTGCATACAATCAGCCACGACAGCCAGAGCGCATTTTGCATTGACCTCTGAAAAGGCAATGCGAGCGCGTGTGCTAGCCATCTCAAATGCTTCGCCCTGGATCGGTGTGGGGTGACCCACGGCAAACCTGGCGAAAGAATTTGTCTTGCAAGGTAGCTGTGCAATCGGATTGCAACTAGCGGCATGCTGCAGTAAATGTCGCCTCCCTTAACACCAGCCTGCAAAACGCAAAGCCACACATCAGTGGAACGTACTGAAACATGAACTCAAAGGAATGCAGTGTTTCGAGCAGGGCTCCATGACATGTCCCCCGTAAAAAGTCACCCTGTCAAAACAAACTCACTTCAAAGTGGCCACCAAGATGATGCTTTAAACAAAGGCGAAATCTGGGATTCCTGGAGCTCATGTGAGTGTCTTTGTGTTGACCACATCTAGATGAGTTTCATTTTGCCGTTGCGTCCATGGATCGCCTTCCCAAAGAAAGCCAAAAGCGGAAAGGAGGAAACCAACCAAGAGCCAAAAAGGAAGAATCAAATGGCTGTAGGTCAAAAAAAAGTACCCCAAATGGCCCCTGGAAAGTGGAAACAACCAACACTTGCGGTCCCCTGGTGGTGAAAAAATTTGACCCATACCCAACCAACAACATGCCGCACAGACAAGTCGGACCAAGCAACAAAGGGAAGACAGAAAGCTTTACTTGAGTGAATTGGCCGAAATACGTGAGGACGCATCGCTTGCAAACATCGGGATCCAACTCGCCCCGGCCCCTGCACAAACTGCTTGAAGGGATTCTGGGCTTTGAGGCACGAGTGTCTTATAACATATAGTCATGCTATCAACGCCTAGGCCATGGATTATCAGCGCAAAACAACTGATACTGATGGCAAAAACGCAGTTGGGATGGATGAAACGAGATCAGCCATCCACCTGCCGATCGACGCAGAAGGTAAGGCCGC
>CAUJNA010003661.1:527500-530000 GCA_963377175.1 Effrenium voratum | reverse complement strand
AAGACCCGGTAGCAACATGGTCTACCCAGAACCATGTAAAGAATTAAGAAGGTGGCCGCAGCTATTTATGGCTGGGATTGGCCCTTACTAACCTTCATCTACCCGGGTTTTGATTGTGTATCAATTGTGGTTTTCCGCTTGGTTTCCCTTTCAAACCCAAACAATACTCAACCCTCATGGAAAGCCAATCCTGGCATTGGCACTTCCGTGCATGTTCTCGGGCGCTCCGTTTCGCACATCTCACTCGCGGCGAAGGGAAAATCCTTTAAGCTCGTTAGGCCAGCGAAGCAATCTCCAAACACACCTGGGGAAGATCCATCGATCGATCCGTGGGTGGCGAAAAATGAAATTTGGCGGGTCCAAACCCAGGAAACCCCTGGTGAACATCAAAATAGGTGGCAAATGGATGCCCCAAATGGAGCCATAGGTTCTGCCCCATGGCCAAATCCATGTCGTACCATTTCTTTAACGCGGAATGATGTTTCATTCCCCAAAGCATCGTTCCCCGACGTAAATACCAACAAACGTTATGGTTTCAACCATGGTAGGCAATGGGAAAAACACCAAGTGGTGCAGCATTTTGTCCACCACAGTACGGGGTTGATTGCTTGTCCATTTTTTAAACCATCGGTTGCCTAGAAACAATTATCAATGGCAAAGAATGGAAAGAGAAGAGGAAAAGGGCTCACGGGAAATGAGGGCCCTGTCCACTTAAATCCAACAGCCAAAAATAGTGGCGCATTACTTTTGCAAACACATGGGCTACGTGGGTAGGTGGGAGGGTTACGTGTTTGGAACCTTGCGGGGACATCATTGGGACTTACGTACACCAATCATTTTGAAAGGGTGATCCATTCAAATTCGCGCCAGACCACTACGAGAATTCCCCGGCCCCCCAGAATATACATGCCTTCCTGCATATATGAGTGCCCCTCGTATCCAAAAAGGGGAAGTGCACGGGCACGGATAAAGGGGGTTCTCCCCCATACTTAGGCAGTGGGATACAACCTCTACAGAAGGCTGATTGCACCAAATGCGAACGAACCCTTGGGCTTTAGGCCACTCTGGGTCACTTGGTCGCCTCAGTTTGGCTTCAGCTTCCCTCTGATTTCTGGCTTGGGTTGGTTTGGACGTTGGGTACCTTTCTCATCTGCTTTCAAACGGAGAACTGGCGCTGAAATCCCCAAACCACCATTCAAACCAATTCAAACCAAAGTTCAACTTCCAAGCCTCATGCTGGCAAACTGCTCATGGGGTCTATCCCTTGCCCTTCCGGGGCTTGGGAGCCCCAACGAATGGGCATTTTGGTTGCTGTCCCTTTAAACCAAACCTGGCACCCTCAAAAAAGACAGACCCAAATAGGTTCATGCACCCTAGTGCTGGCTTCATTCCGGTCTAGAACATTTAGAATGAAGGCCCCTCCCCCAAAAAGGACACGCCCGTGGCACAGCCATCCAGAGGAACCTCCGGGAAACTGAAGGATGTGCGATGTCACGGCCCCTTTCGCTGAGGTTCGAAGGCCTAAATAATCAAAATGGGGTTGGGCAGGGTCCCTTTGGTGATACACTTGGGCCAAACAAGATCGCCTTCAGTTGATTTAGAGGATACCCTGTAAATCAGGTGGGTTTTGGGACGTATCCTTTAAGGGTACCGTGGAACAAATCTAAGTCAACCCCAAAAAGTGGCACTGATTAATGCATGACCTGTGTATGAACCTCAGCCCAAAATATTCCCAGTCATTCCATTTACACGTGCCAACCAAAGGAATCACCTTGAGGCCTACAAGGACAACAACTGGCTGGGGACCCAGTACACAAGTAACTGGGATCCACTGGGCTCCCCATAGCTTTGGAAATATTTGCAAACGTTGCCCATATAAAGCAATTGGCAAGTTGCCATGGTTCTGCGGCTTTGATATCAGTCTGAAAGTCTGTAATTCTCTCACATCATTGGACAAACATACTGCACCCCTTATAAATTGATCACAGACCAACTAGACCACTGACAACGTTGAAATTGCAAGTGCGCACCTTTCGGTGGCTGGTGGGCATGGATGTGCCACCTGCTCAATAAGCATAATGCCATGGTTCGTAAGGACCAAACCCCTGATATTCCAACCATCATTGTTGTGGTCAAGTAGACATCTGTACAACGCCTTGCAATGTAATGACCAGGTACTGCTCCGCATTTTCACCGCGTCCGATCTCTCCATTTGCCGAGTGGCCGCAAATGTTTGCGTCTCCTTGTCCACCGCTTTCGTGAAGTCCCACCTCAGGCCGGACGTTCGGAACAGTTTGAACTGAAATCTTGTCCTAAGCGGACAAGGACCTCTGTGCTTGGGCCAGCTTTCCCTTCACAGCAAACACCAAACAGGGTACCCCAGCAAGAAGCAAACAAACAACTCCAAAGAGAGCCAACTATTTCAATATTCTTGTCTGTCTTGATATGTTGGCGTTGCCGTCGGTTCCTGACCTTGAGACTCTGTTCAGCAACAACAGCA
>CAUJNA010003661.1:482500-522500 GCA_963377175.1 Effrenium voratum | reverse complement strand
CTGCTTTGCACAGCCTCCTGTCACCTTCATGATTGGTATGTCTGCAAATGGAATATGTGATGTGGGATATGGTTGGTTTCCCATTGAACTCTCTTTGAACAACCCCAAAAGAACACACTCGATGGTCCGCATTATTGTTGAGTCAGATTCAAAAGGGCCTTAGTCGAACAATGACCAGTTTTGCAGGTAAAATACCTCACCAGGGTACTCAGAAGTCTGAGTCAGGATACAACCGATACCGTATACCGTTCTTCACCCGTATCTTTGGAAATAACAAACATGGACAAACCGCATAACCCACCATACTTTCTGTCAAATCAGGGGATAGACTCGCATTCCATGGTGACCAACACAAAACCCATCGTTGGCAGGTTGTGGGTTTTGGCACATACCCGTGCACGCTCCCCCTCTCCCTCCAATCGCGTCTATTGGACTCAACCCCCCGGATGTTTAGCCCTGCTGTCAATGTCTTTGAAGAGTGATGGGTGCAGAAGGAAATTGAGAGCTTTGTTCACTTGTTTCAGCCAGCAGCCCCCAACCACTGTTGTTTGGGCATGGGGGGAAGAAACAGTTGTTGGCCCGTGCTGGAAGTTGTTGCTGTTGCTTGTCCGTTGTTCTTGTTTGAGAGCCATTCAGCTTGCCGCGCGTCTGAACAGACAGCCCGAGAACCGCACTTGCGCAAGCGCGGGACATTACACAAAGATTTGGCTACACCCAAAGGAAAGCAATTGCCACAATTCCGTTTATGTCCGCAAGCAAAGGGATCGACTTACCCGTACTAGTGGAACTATACCATCTACCTTGACCCAACTGTATCTCATCATATCAATGAAAGAGCCATTTTAACATAACATCGACACATATAACATAACATCGACACGTCGGACCCTGCCTGGTTCTCTCATACTCTTGGATTATCGACTTTAATATCGCACCCACGTTGGACGCTTTCAATGTGAACTCCTTACAGCAAGATCATGTGGTGCCTTGCCACTGTTTTGGGGTCATGGAGGCTCCGGCTCCAGGCCTTGTTTCTCTGGACGGCTTCAACTAACTCCGGTTGCAGGTTGCAAGGGATCTTAAGCATCCTGACAGGGTACACATGGGACACAATGGGACCCTTACGCTTTTCAAGGATGAAGGATCTCCAGTCAGCAGCGCAGAAAACCAGGGCTCCTGGATATGTCCCTGTTGAAACAGCATAAAGAGCATGCATTACGCACGTTACTCTCTGACCCAACATGGGTCTGGGTCAAAATCCAAATCGTACCCCCAGTGAACATCCAATTCAACCCCCACTAAAATAGACCAAAATGAGTGGTGCACCTACCCCAAAACGGCACCATTGGTTTTGCCCCCACAGCCACATGAGTGGAAGGACCGGCCTCGCACTTGAGGTGGACGCTGCCGACCCCGTTGGCTTTCTTAAACGATGCCCCACCTCTCGAAACGCGAAACGGGTGGGTCCCATGTGAAAAAATGTGGGTTGCTTTTAACCACCAACATCTCCAGCACGTGTTGGGCCTATGCAACAACATCACTTCCCGGGCAGGATCATGCAACCCAACCTGTGAGACACTCCGCGCATCTGCAAAAAAAGTACCAACTCTCCGGGCTAGTGATACTAAAATCACACACACACACACAAAATAGACAAGGCAAACTCATCAATATGTTTGAAGTGACACTTCGAACACACGTTTATCCATCATGGCAATAAATCATTAAAACCAGCAAGAAATGATACAGGCACGATAAGTGGGCGAAGTACAACCAATCACCAAGTGAAAATTGGGATTGGGATTGCCAAAGAATCTAACATGGGTCTCCTCTTGTGCGGTTGCTACAAGATGCGCAGAATACTTCTGAAATCGGAAGTATCTAAGTCACCAGCCACAAGAAATATACAGAAAACCCTGGTTGTGTTGAGCATTGGTTGACTTGCTGTAGACTTTCCTGTAGCTTATGTCTTTGAACGTTGGGAATTTCCTCAAGTGAAGAAGCTTCATCGTGAGCTCGCTGAATCTCCAGGTCAGAAGCTCATTGAGATTACTTGTTGTGAATTAAAGGGATGGCATGCGATGAATCCACAATGCAAAGCTTCCCAGAAAGAGACCAATGGCGCCGATTAATCATTTCGACTACAAACACAGCCGGGATATCTCCTCCAACAAGACATGGACGAGGCGCCTTTTTCCAAAAGGCTGTTGATGACTTTTCGGTGAGCTAAACGGGGGCTGCCAACGAGTTGAGTCAAGTCGACCGGCCAAGAATCAATTGACAGCTCAAGTCAAGCGCTGAAACGCTTGTGAGTGGGGAAGATTGGACGGGCCTTCGATGCAACAAATTGAGTCAGGCCACCACCTCGTTGCTCACATGAACGCGTTCAACACATCCCACCCAGGACCATGTATCCAGAGGACCCCGGCCGCCCGATCGATTTCATCGAAGAGAATGCTTCTGGAGTCCTTTTGCCGGGGGAGATGTGGCTGTGGGTCACAAATAGGTACCCAAAATGAAACCCTGGTAAATGAAACCAAGGACTAAAACCTGCGGTCACCTGGTGGTTTCATTTTGACCCATACCCATGTTCAGAATCTTTAAGGATAAGCTGATAAGCTGAAAATCCGCCCTTCCCGGCCCTTCTCTTGCGGCCAAGACACCCTTGCCGTCAGCGTTGGGCTTCGGTACTAGTACCAACCTGGGCTCACTCCAGGCCTTTGAACAGCCCGGAAGAGATGCTCAGGTGGGCTTGCCATGGAAAACACGTAGGACAAGAAGAAGGGTCTCGTTTTTTGAGAATAACTTGTTGGGTATGTGCTAAAGGAAGCCAAAAAAGAACCCACCCGTTTCTGTGAGGCTTGCCCGACTTTACACCAGAACTCTGTTTCCGTTGGGCCTCTTTTCGCGTGGCCTGGGGAGGAAAATCTGCCGAGCAAAAGGGGCCAACAGCACTGCACAACCTGGGTGAAAGATCAAGGAGCTCGATTATAAGCTCGATTTGCCAAGAGCCAACTGCAGAGCAAATGAGCCACGGCATGAAATGACTTGCTCCCCGAAAAGGACATGGACAAATTAGTAAGTCCCTGACCGGTCATGTTCCCAACCTAGATGCTCTTCAAAATAGATGGATGCCACTGGGAAGTCATTGGAATTAAGCTGCTGAAACCAGTGGAATCCATCGATTCTTTACCCAACTGACCCAAACGGATACCTAGTCCTACAGGTTGAATGATGCTTTCCCGTGGTCAAACCCAAGCCAGTGTCTGCATCCGAAACCTCCACAGTACCTGGTGTCCAGCGCTTGCGCTGCCGGGTCCAATGAACTAAAAGGAGATGAACTTCAGGCAACATGCGCATCATAATTTCAGCTCGCTTGATACCTGATGCATCAACTTCTTGACTTCTTGTCCGCGTGCTGGACCTTGATCCCTGCCCGTCCTATCAGGGTGTCCTTGGAAATGTGCTGATCACCAAGAACCATGGGGGTTCTTTTGGTCTCCCTGAGACAACCCTATTGAAAAATCAACACCCAACACTTTGCTTGCCATGTTGGCCGGCAGGGTGCATTTTCAACATGACCGACGAAGCCTGTGTGCGAGTCAGAATCAATCATGATAATAGCTCGCTTGGTTACAACGCACTGCAAGCAGAAGCAAGAGCAAAAACAAAACAGAGCATAGTGACAAACTTCCCACTGAGCAAGCAACAAATGATGTTCTAAACGGTCAGCAAACAGAAAAGAACTGCCAACTGCAGTCGCCATCCAAGCGGAGCAGAATTCCTAATCTTTCCCTTTTGAACGTCACCCCCTCACCCCTGCTGGTTGCACTCCCTCACGGTGCTGTGGCGAGCGGCCGAAAACTCACCTGTCCTGGCGCTGCGCAAGGGGACGTTTGTTCAAAATGAAAGGATGCCTCATCCGAATCCGTAATCCCTAGGGGGCACAACAAACCACTACCACATGGCATAAGGATTAAGAAGTTAATTGAAACAGCAACGTGGTGTGTGCGTGTGAATCATGCTTCCCCTGGAGCCTTGAACAAAAAGCCGCTATCATATTCTGATGACCACACCTATAGCAACTACAAGTCAGCACATCTTTGGACAATTGCGCTTGTCAGACATGCTCTGCCGTGGGCTCCTTTGGGAGCTTCACAAGACGAATGTCCTCTTTTTTGTAAGGGAGCCATGTCATACTCTTCAGAACTGCAAATGGTTAACAGGAGGTTTCCTGGTCGCGCATCCTGAGCTTGGCCAGTCGTATGCCCCGACCCTCAGAATGCCTGGGCTCCTCACAGCCCGTAGTAGCGCTTCACTGGCAAGCCAAAACAGTCTTAGTGAGTGGCATGTAGCATCCCAAAGCCGTGCTGAATCCTGGGCACACATTGCAAAAGGCCAGGACAGGAATTTCTGATCAGCCAGTAGGAGTCATTTGGCTTGAAAGGAAACCAAGCCTTGATGTCATGGTTGACAGAAAAACTCCTGAAAGGGCTCTCTTCGGGGCTCAAAACGGTGGTTTCCAAACCTTTCCCACTCAGACTCGGGCGAGAGCTGCCCTAACGGCCAGATGCAACACAACCAGCCGAGACCTGAATTGGCGGGGTCAAGGGGCTGCCTTCACCTTCTGCATTCAGGGAAGCGGAAGTTCCTTCGATTGGGCAATGTCACATGCCTGAAAATCGCAACTCGGAGGAAGATTCAAAGATCCATGCGCAACACATTAACAACAGACTTCGCAGCGCCAAAGCCCTTTTCCTACCAGAGCCACCGCGCTTCCTTCCCGTTTTTCAGCCCGGTCCTTCAAAAGGCAGCTCGAAGGATGGAGAGACCGTCTGTCTCTCCTGGCCCTTGAGCTTGGAAGCGTCCACATGCCAAAAGACCTGCGCTCGCTCGGTCGAACGGATCCGAACGGATCCGTCGGTCTCGGCTCTGGTCCGGTGCTTGACCCGGAATACGCTGCGCCGCAAATCCGGGAGTCACGAATCTTAATATCAGGGTAGAGGCTTCTATTCAAGCTGTTGATTGCATCCGTGGGCTGCTTCTCGATGAACAACTCACACATATCCAGGATCATATCCAGCCCAAAACATGTTGCGCAACGTGGCTGTGTCGAAACTAGGAACTGCAAAAAAAGCAGTCGGGCTTACGTCGGCACCCTTTTGAAACCCTCAAGGGGCCTCCCTTTGTCCATCCTAGTGACTTGCTTTCTCACTATAGATCACACTTCAAGACTTGAGAAGCAAAAAGCATCTGTTCTGCTTACTCTGTGGCGCCGGTTGCGCGTGACCCAAGGGCACTTCTTGAAGATTGGTGCCCCAATGTTCACGCTGGCGGAGCCAAGACATTGGCGTCCGTCTCGCGACTGACATTTTGTTTCAATTCTATTGATCCTTTCCGTTGGCGTCCAGAGACGCTTCGCTGGTTGAGCAAGCTTGTTGTTTTTCCTCTGGGAAAGCATTTGATGATTCAACAGGGGTGCCCGCCTCGTATTGCGACGAGGGCTTGTGGATGGTCGAACAAGTGGCGGCAACCGACTGGAAGATACTGGGAGTAGGGAAAAGGGCACCACTTGACTCACTTGACTGAACGAAGGGAAGAAGGCAGATCGGATCATCATTTGGAGCACAGGGCAAGTGCACCAAACAACTGTTGGGTTGAAAACACGGCTGGGCCAACTCCCTCTTTTAATATGGTTGAAGCACCTCTCGTTCAAACAACCTCCTTTCGGTTCCCCTTTGAAGGGGGCTAGGTTTGAACAAACTTTGTCCAGCCTGGTTGACAAACATGGGGCGCGCCCTATAAAGTTTTGGCGTCACGATGTGCCGCGTTCATAGGGCTTCCCAAAAAGGATCACCATTGTGTCGAGCCCATCCGCACTTGCCCAAAGTAAACCTCTCGGCAAACGCCATTGCCCAAAGGTTTTTCGGAACAGAACCCGGACAGACTGTTGCCCAAACGGAAAGTAATTAGAGCTCCTGACTGAAATGGCCATGTTCTCAGTTGTTCGCAGACGTGAGGCGCGGTCAAAGTATGCTGTTGCCATCGTGAGCATTGAGACCACTGTGTTCTTTGGTTGAAATGTATTGGCCCGTCCTGATTCACCATAGACTGAACATTGAGGCGCGTCCTTTGTTGGGGGACCCTGCACATGATGGCTGTTCTATTGGTTTTCCCATCACACCAACCAAAAGTGGCTACAGTCAAACCAAACACACCTATTCGGACAACGAAACTGACATGACCAGGGACCCCCCCTTTCCCTGTTCGGGGTTGGATTTGAATGGGGAATAGCGGCAAGCCCACCCTAAGAGCGGATTCCAGCTACCACTATAGTAGACAACCAGACATGTTGCTTTTTCTCTTTGAAGGATGCTTCCCTTGACAACCAAAGGGGTGTGTCCAAAACGAGGAAACCCTCAAAATGGGTGTGTCCAAAAATAAGGAAGCCCTGAAAATGACTGGTCCCCCTTGAAATTCCCTATGACCCACTCCCAAAACGGGTCCGAAATTTCCGGTACAAAAACCGAAGCCTGGTGCATCCCGCTCTCCATGTTGAGCGAGTGCCTGGCAAAAAGGGGACACCCAAACATGGCAACGACGTCCTGTTGGCTTCCCGTTCTATATACCAACCAACCAAGGGGTCCACCATTTTGAGAACCCTTGGTTGGTTTAATGGCTTGCCTTCGTATTATATGCATATAAAATACCAACCAACAAAAGGTCCACCATTGTTTCTTTAAACAAACCACCCATAAATGGTTTTCTTAGGGACCGTATACCAACAAACCAGGGCTCCACCATTTTGAGAAACACCCATAAATGTTTTAATTAGGGACCAAAACTGGAGGACACCAGAATTCGGTGGAGGTTTATGTCCACCACTTTCGAGTGTGGTTCCCCACAAAGAAAAGGCCATATAGTTTCCCTGGGCATGTCGAGTCAGCGGACGTTTTCATGCCCAAAAGGGATTCCACATACGAAGGATCAGATACGAACCAGGGACACCCCAAGGTTGCAAGGTAGAGAGGCGGGTTGATTTCTCAAGCGAAAACCCCAAGCCTAACATACAATAGTCAAGAAATGGAACACTTGCCCTAGGGTAGCATGGCAGGTTGAGAAGCAGTTCTCCCCTTTTAGTGCGGCAGGTGAAATATGATATTGCGTCAGTTGGTCCCCTTTTTTTGAACATATGGATGGATTCCACCGGTTAATGATCGGAACTAAGCTGAGCCAAGGGAATCTATCTTTCTTCAAAACAGAGCTAAAAACACGCCGCGATACGGCAAATTGCTTGCAGTTGCCAGAGTTGTCAAACGAACTCAAGGAGGAGATAAGTTGTATAACACCAATGGAACACAGCTTTGGGTCCGATCGGCAAACTCAATTGAGCTCTCCTCTACCTCACTTGAGCGGATTTGGGGTTCGCCAAATAGACAGCATGCATGGTCAGAAGGGTAAACACATGGAGTTCAATGGGATATGGGAGGCCATTGAGCCACATGCGCCACTCGGGGCAGTTTAACTTGGCCCAGGCCCCGCTTTCCTTCAAGTTTTGACATATCCCGAAATTAGCATCATTTCATCCAATCCTACACCAAGCAAACACACGACGGCTCGAAGCCGCCGTCAGGATCGGTTGTTCCCCAACGCTCGGGATCGCCTGATGGTGTGTGGCTGTGGATGGAAGGCCTGGCCATGCAAGTTGATCCAACGGGTGTGGCTCAAATAACCCAACATGGCACCCCGGCAAGTGGAAAACTTTACTCAAATCTATTCCCTATGTTTGATCCATAGCCACAAACAATTCCGAGCACCGCGACCGATGTCTTTTGGACAGTACTTTGGATTTCGGACATGGGACAACGAAGTTGGGGGTGCTGGACAGCACCAGGGTATATGAATGAACTGGCGGAAAATTCATCAAGTTTATGCTGGAAGAATCAATGAATCAACCTGGACAGGTGTCAAAGCTCGGAATCAACCCGGTACACAATGGTCCTCAACATAAATCGCGATGTTCCAATCTAGGTGGTAGTTGTGTTGAGGGGACAACGCTTTGCTTGGTTTCAGGGAAACAAATTGGGGAGGGATCCCGTCTTGGGTGCCACGTCAATTTGCAGGGATACCATAAAATACCCAACATTGACAACCCCGAGACCTCTCATGATCGCAGGGGACTCGCCTCCAAACACAAATGAACCTTCATATAAGATAACAAAAAGAACCTCCTCCGCATAGTAATCACACGAAAAGAACCTCCGCAAGCGACCACTTTCGAATCATCCAAATAAAACAAGCATAGTCAATCAACCAAAGTACCATTGACCTGCAAGACTACCTTGAGATCTTTGCTGGGAGCTGTTCGGCTCCCAAGGTTTACTCATAGGATTTGGAACTGAAAGAGATGGACCCTCGCTCAAACTGCAACACTGGCAACGCGAAAGATTGAACAAAGGTCGGATTCATCTCAACTGGCAAACAAGGCTAAACAAAGGCGGGAGTTGAATATGCGGCATGTCTAACAGAAAAATAGTCTTCGGAAACTGACCAGCTGTCAACGACAACAAGCAAACACGCGCCTGCAGTCCCACAGGGAAAGGATTTCCCGGCCTTGGCACAGGTGAACTACCCGTCAACATGGTGGTCGGCCCCTTCTGGCTTCCCTTTAAACCAAGCTGCAAGGGGCACCCTCAGAAAATAACACACGCACACATGGGAACAACCGTGCGCCATCTTGCCCCTTGATTTGAGTGGATGGAATTTCTTTAGAGTGGGTAGCCACAGGTGGGTAAGTCTTGACAGAGGGGACTCTCAACATGGTTGGACTTTCCCTTTGTAAACCACGCCAAACAGGATACCCTCAAAGACACACCAAACAAGCACAGCTATGACAAGCTTTACCAGGGATCCCCAAGTAGTCGCTTTAAGTCGCTTTGCAGGGGGACTCCCTGGCTTCAAAAGCCGCGTGGAAGCATTTTGATGGGTCCCGGAACCTGTGCATGGGGATGCACAAATGCATATCCACCAACCTTTTCAGAGGGTGCCCCCCATTACCATTGTCCGGCTCCATCGAATGGTTTGGCAAAGAGGGGGTTTTGGGTTGGTGTACTGAAATATTGGGCTGGGTAAAGTGTATAAAGCCGCAATATCCTCTTTCCTAGACTGCAGTTCAAACATGTGGCTAAGCAAGCACCTGGTCACCAGCCACTCAAAACAAGTAAGACAAACCCAAGGTGGAGGCCACACGAGCGTATGGGGCTTCGCGATCCAATAGCTATGCACCTTCACCCCCCCGTCTTGGACGCTAGGCACCCAAGAAAGCCAAATACAACACCGTAGGCAAAGCTTACGCAGATTCAAATGGGATCAACTCAGAACAACCGATCAAATGGGTGGCATGTGACAAGATGGGGGGACCCCCAAACGGTGGTTTTCCTGTTGAATTCCTTGAAACTAAAGCGAATGGGTACCCTTGAAACAAACAAAGCCACCCACCAGGCGACGTCGACCACCCTCCTCACCCGCACCCGCTCTCCATGTCGAGCGCAGGGCGACTGCGGCCTCATCTCGGGAGACCTTGGCGGAAGTGCTTCAATCCGAGAACCTGAGACTCTTGGATGTAGAGCCCCAAGAAATTGGGTGTGGATCAAAATACGACCGCCAGCGGACCGCAGGTTTTAGTCTCTGGTTCCATTTACCAGGGCAACCCGTTTTGGGTACGCATTTTTGACCCACAGCCAATTAACTTCTTGCAGGTAAGAAGGGAAACATGAAGGATAGCCAAAAGGGCAAAAGGGCACAACACCGTGTGTTGAGTCTGGCAATGTCTAGTTGTTCAAAACGTTGACCACATTTACGATGGGCACCAAGCTCCCCGAACTTGATTACGGTGCTCTGAACATGTATTAGGGCCACAGATTCACAAGAACCTACTTGGATCTCCGTGTCTTGTCGTCTTTGTGGAGAACAAAGGGACCTCTTGCGAAAGGACTTGTATACCAAGCAACACATTACCAATGTTATTGCAGCACCACCTCATGCAGCAGGGTTGGGAACTTCGCCCATTTGTCCAGACCATCCACGCCATTGTGTTTCTTCCTTTTTTGGAAAATCCAAGAACTCCCCTACAGTTTGGCAGAAAAATGGTAGCTGTGTTGCCTCCAAGGATTCTTGACTGGCCCGATTGCACTCCCGGGCCATCCGAGAAAGTGATGCAACCTCTGCGCAATTCTGAGGGCTCCAAACCGAAGCTCCCAGAAGCAACAATTGGTCAACATTCAGCGCAAACCTAAAATATGCGTTGTCTTTCATCATAGGCAGCGGCAGGGGCAAAGATGTAAAATGGTCCCAAATGCTGACCCGATACAATTTACACCTTGATTGCCATCGCGCCAGCAAACCAAAGGCAGCCGACAGGCTCGACCCGAGCCTAATTTTCTGAAGGCACCTCCCCGATTTCGCGGGGAGGGTTTGACTGGCCCATGAACCATCACTTTTCCCCTGATTGGTGGTAGCTGCGAGCTTTTGCAGGTCACGACCTGACTGAGCGACTCCGGACTCCCTTGGCGACCGGGCTGGTCAGGATCTGGCCTCGGCCTAGGCCGGGCTCTCCAACACAATCTAGATAAACTAACCATATGGGGTGGCAAATGGCAGCACATGGAGACAAAGCGGCCAACAAATTCATTGAAGCCTGGCTAATTAACTGAAGTGTAGCCAGACCCATTCCCCCGAACCAAATCCCATAGGGTAATGCTTGGTGCCTTCAGTCTACAACAAGCTAATCTGTGTCGGCAGAACATGCTATCTATCGTCCTCGTGTTTGCATGTGTTTGCCCAAAGTGGATGGCTGCCCCTGGACCTTGTGCCCGAACTCACGCTCATTGCGGGAACATGGCTCAGTCAAACACCTGAAGATGCATCCCAAAACTGGAACAGAACAACACCGATGTGCGGACAATGTATCATATATGGTATAGCCCACTGACTCCTTTCCACCCATCTGGGTTCCTTGCGGCTTCCTGTCAGAAGGCCACCAGTGGCCAGGGGGCAAGCACGGCATTACCGGAGTCATTGGCCAAGAGTACTGCGCAGCTTGAAAAGGGATGCAGACAGGGGTGCTTGGATGCCCTTCCCACTTGCTGCAACGGGAAATCGAACATGCTGGGGGCATCTTCTATTTAAGGGAGCCAAACATGTTTTTGTTTAAGAATACAGCTTGTTGGGGGAATTCCCCATCAATGAAACAACACATGACCACACTGGATGTATCTTGGTAAGACGTGGTACTTCATTGATCTGGACTCAAAGAACCCTTACATAAGGGTTTCGTCCGTAAACCAAAGCCCTCTGAACTCATCAGTTCATTGGCCCAGAAGGCTTTGCAAAAACCCCATGGGGAGTCCGAGTTCCCCCCTTCAAAAGTTGAACCTTTATTGGTTGGTCTTTATGAAGCTGTCCAAACACAAGAAATTGATTGCCCCCACAGTTGTGGAGAATTGCTCTCGCTGTGATACCAATCTGGGACGGCTGATGACTTTACAACTTTGGAGACTTTCTTTGGAAGACAGAAAGTGGCAACCGGCTTGGATCCGAATTGGGGAACCTGAAACGGGGCTTCCTTTTAGCGTCCCCTCTAAACACGGCTCCGTCCCGGTCCCGTCTGGGATCCCAGTTTCCACCCTTCAGGCGCCCCAGCTCCAAGACGGGCGAGGTCAGCGGCGACAGCAACCTGAGCTCCGAGGTTTCCCCTTACGCCCCCACAGATCCACTAGTTTGATATGGACCATAGAGGGGGTTGGTGTTTGAGGATATTTGCTGTTGTCTTGGTTTAAAGGGAAACCAATTGCGAAATCTCCATTTTGGGACCCCTGTATTTTCACAAGCCCATATATAAAATCATAATACATGTATATATATTCATATATATATATATATATGTATGTATTATATTATGGGCCCATGCTCGCCCACGATTCAGAGCCATAGCAACAACAACAGCCATAGGAAAGTCATAGTCCGCAGTGGTCTTTGACCCCTATTCGTCACTGGCACGCTATATCAGTGACTGGGCTGCAATGGGTAGTGGATGTTTGGTGAATGTGGGCCAAGCAATCCAGCACCTTTGCTGCAGACGATGTCGGTGAACATTGGATGCTCACATCAGCATCCTGTGCTGATATGAGTTGACTCGAGTGGTTGGCAAGGCGTTGCTTTTCAACAACTGTCAAATACAGTAGTCTGAAGCAAGTGGTTGCTGTCTCCTAACAGCTATGTTGACTGACCACGGATCCGTCTAACGAGGCCAACTCAGGTTCATGACCCATGCCCCTGCAACAAGGCAACATGTAGGGTGGAAAACAGAGATTTCTCTACAAACAATCATAGGATGGCCCGAAGGTAAGCCGGGTTTCCCTGGTTTGGCTTGGAAGGGTTGTTAGCCGTTTTCGGGCAGTGGTTTTCATCATCCCAGCATCCACCTACTCACCGGCCCATGTTGCCATAGAACCTAGCTGGGCGGTGGTTGGACTATTTTCTGTCTTGCCATCCAGAAAGGGATCCAAGTGAGCACAAAATGACATGCGGGTCGCAAACATGCATTGTGTGTGTACGCAAAATGACGATTCTTTCTGAGCAAATGGATAGATGCTGATCGACCAATTCCACGGTTGGCACAGCCTTGATGCAGCCGGGACTTTCAGTTTCAGGAACAATACTAAGTTGAGTACGTAAGACAAAGGTTGACTTGCTCATGTCATTCATAGAAGAACACGTCCTGCTTGGTAAGCATTGGGTGGTTGTAATTATGTGACTCTGGTAGCCATGTAACGCACTTCGTAGTTGATTCACAATCCCTGGCAAATGATCCCCTCTGAGGGTCTAGCAAAACAAGTTACCGATACCCTTCTTCCTATTGCGGCTTCCTTTGTGAAAGCAAATGAAGAATGGGTTCGGAGCACCTATCGAGTTGTTAAACAACCATCCGTTTGTAGGTTTGTTACAGGAAACTCAAACCCATGCGTTAGCACGCAGCGATTAGCCAACTACAAAACATTTAGTAATTCGCATTGGTTCCCAAATGCCGCGTGCCCAAAAAAATCAGTTTCCCATTGGTGTACCTTCAGACCTCAAAAAACACACGCAAACGCACACATATGATGCGCTAGAAAACTAGGATCGGTTGAAACGGGATTGCTCTACACTCAAAACAGATTGCACACATCATTCTCCACTGATCTTGAATTGCTTGCGTGTGAAAGTGCTTGCGTGTTAAAGTACCCTTCGAACCCCATTCTCCTGTCGACGGACAAAATGACAAAATCCCAAAACCCCACTAAATGTATCAGTTGTGTGATTTGTGGGGTCTCATCGGTGCGTGTTGGTTTGACTTTGTCGATCAGACCACGGCACCGAGTCCGCGGCAGCTGTGGCAGCGGCGCCAGCTGGGGAGAGATCTGTGGGGAGATCTGCGGCGACATCTGCGGAGACCTCAGTGCAAGAAGGCCCCCAGAAGACTCGATCGAAGGAATCTGGGTCTATGAGCACTGAGTGCGCGACCTTTGGGGAGTTTGGGGGCTGGCCAACACATAAAAGCACATGAACAACTAAACTCCTCTAAACTCGCATGTTTCTCGCCTCTTTTGGGATTTCAATCTCTATACAAATGTCAGAAGACCCCGTGCATGCACTCAGCCCACTGGACCCTGGGGACCCCCATGCATGGTGGGCCTTTTCGAAGAAAAGAAAGAGGACATCCTGTGCGCAGCGTTTGTTTTCTTTTCTTCGGGAAGAGGTGTGCTGCGCCGCCTTCCAAGGGCCTGAAAAACCATGCGACCCGTTTGTAACATGTCAGATGCTCCCGAGCACAAGCAATGCCTGGCCTAGTTTTGGCGCAGAATGGTGTCAGAACAAATATAGTGACGGACACTCAAGTAGAAATGGTGTTTTTACATTGTCTTTTTGCCAGCAGGTACTTTTCTCGTTTCTAAGTGATGTCCCCAGCAGGTACTGTTTGTTTCTAAGTGTTGTCCCGGACTGCTACGGCGCCAATCCAACACTTAGAAATGTTATTCATCAAGTAAAGAAACGTGTTTCAACACTCTCCGAGGATGTAATATATTATGTCTCTTCTTAGATTCTCAGGTCTATAGATCACGCATTTCCGACAAACGTGTGAAAGTACAAGGTTGGTCATGCTTAAGACACACACACACACAGTACCCACAGTACCCACTTCCATCCAGGGGACATAGAATACTGGTCAGTGGTTACGCTTTCCTCTTTCTACTGGCTTTCCAACAATTGATGAAAGCTGACGGGGAGATTCCCCGAAAGCAAGAAAGGCGTTTCCAACTGTCTGTCAGCTTCCATGATTGTTGGGGGGACGGTACATTTGGTCCACGTGAGCAACCCCCTTGTGCTGTCAACCTCGACCATGCCAGCGGGCATGGTCTCCTGCTTCGTGTGAGCCAACTGGCGGTAAGCAGTCGGAAAGCGAAACAGGCGGGAATTACACCTTGTCCACAAAGTCCTGTGAGCGGGCACACATGTGCCAGGCGCTGTCCTTCGCAAGCACGGAAGCAGAGTAAAGAACCCGCAAACGCCAGCGCCTTCTTCAGATTCCACCCCCGGCGAGCACAGGCCGCAAAGGGCGTGAAGACGACGCGCCAGTCAATGAGACCTACAACGTGTGCCCTTGGCTCGCTTATGACAAAACGCCCCTGAGCGAGATCTGTGAACACTTCAGACAACAAGTGGACCTCCGTGAGTTCTCGGTGACGGTGGATACGTGAACCAACCTTAAACCCATGCTGGCGCCGCGGGGAAGGTTTGCTGCACATTGCGGCTCATAAAGAAGCGGTATATAGCTCGATGCCTCTACTTGCTCATTGATCATCTGGGTGTTTCTACAACTTAGAGACCAAACCTCGGGACCCATATTTGTGACAGGTCCACGTGCCCGTGTCGTGTTGAGGGTACCCTTTGGGTGGTCTTTCTGGGGTTCCATGCCCCATTTGGAGACAAACCTGTATGTTGAGCTATGTTGCTGTCCCCTTTCTGCGATTGCCCTGTTTTGAGACAAGCTCGATTTGGTTCATGTTTAGTCAAGGTGTCCCTTCGAAGCAGTCCAAATGGTTCCCGCTCAAACCATACGAATATCTAACTATATTACCACCAGAAACCGATAGGAAACTACCCAAAGCTGCTCCTGCAAAGCTGACAGGGGCGTACCCAAAACAAATACCTGATGATGTTGTCCGTTTCACACCCAAAACCTGTTGACTTTTGATTCTACCAACCGCAATGTTTGTTTGTGTCTTACCATGTACCTATTCCCTGGTACTAGAACTTTTGATTTAAATCACCCTTTTGGCTTTCCTAAGGTGGGCCTGACCACTCCGCCAACCGAATTACTCAAATTGCCACTGGGTGTTTTTGGAGCGCTCATAACTAGGTCCTCCAGTAGAGAGGTTAGAATAAGGGTACCCCTTTTTTCTGTAGTCTAACTTAGTAGGGGAACCCTTCCCCAAAAAAGAAACGGTAAAAGGGCAGTACTGGGGGACCTAGATAAGGTAGGCCCGTTGACCCGCAGATTGGGTGTCGGGCGAATGCATCGAGGGCTGCACCGAGGAAGGACGCGAGCCCATCTGTAGCCTGGGTCCAGACCCGGCATCCAAAACGGCAAGCATGTGGCTGTGGCTCAAAATCCCCTACCCCCCGTGAACATCCCACTCCCCCCTACACTAGACTAAAATGGGTGGTGCACCGAAAACCCCCAAAATGGTACCATTGAACCGGTACCAACATGGAACCCTGGTAAGTGGAAGCAAAGGCCAAAACCTGCGTAACCCTTCCTGTTTATTTTTGAGCCACACCCAAATATGCCGTTTTAGCATGGCAAGGTTCTTCCCATTAAAATCCAAATCATCGGGACGTCTGGGGTATGACATGAGATCGACTAGTTTGGGGATCATAGGTGCAATCTCACATTGCAACAAGTCTGCCCAGGAAGTACATACAGCCACCGGAAACTTCCTGGAACGCAACAACTTGCCCCCAAAGCGCCCTAAGGATGCTCTAAGATCGCATGTGTTGCAGAAAAACTAGAAAGCCATGGAATATATAGTGAGCAAGAAACATCATAGCCAGTCCAAAGAGTTCAAGTAGATTGGGAGGTACTCAAATCGTCTGTAAAGGCTAGGGACCTCCGCATGGGAGGCTTCGCATGGGAGGCTCCCTTGGTTGGTACGATTCATGACATAAACTGTGGAACGAACCAACCAACAACCTCAAGTTCGCATGGGGCGGTGGGCGCAGCTGTGTTGGGCGGGATCAGGCCCCAAAAAACGGACACGGCAAGTCCACAACCAAACACACCAGGGATGATACAAGTCGCTTGCGTTGGACCACCCCCAACCGCATCACTGCCAAAACTCTGTCATCCGGCTTTCATTTTTATTCAAAACAAGCAAACCTGAACTCTACTGCCTGTAAATGACATAATCACCTTCTCTCTGCCCTACACTCCCGCAGACTAACATGGAAGCTCCCAGAAGGCCTCTGTAAATGGAACCAAGTCTTCCAAAGGGGTCCTGGGAGCTTCCATGTTAGCCTTGGGGAGGGTACCTCCCGTTTTTCGTTGGCGAATCCTGACACAAAGCTCAAAGGCCCCCCGGTCCGCGTTGACCCGAGGACTTCGCTGCCAGAATTGCTGCGCGGTGGCAGCCTGTAGTACCTCGCGCGTGCGCCAAGGGGCAGCTCTCTGGTTTCTGCCACCCCCCTTGCCGTGGTTTAAGAATGGCATATTCACACTATGTTTTCGTATGGCACATATTTGGCATATTTTATATACCTGCATTTCACAACCCTTGGCATGGTTGCAAAAACGTTGCTTTTGCAGCGCTGCTTCTGCGTAGAATGTCCATCAGCCAGCTCCAGGTTGCTTGGTGTGACCCTTGTTTGGCCCCCTTGGACCACCAGAGCAACCCCATGCCCTCCACCGTACACAAACTGGTCAGCACTGACCATGTGGTCCACAGCACCGACACATAGTTTGGGTACTCTGAAACAAAGCTCTTGCAAAACCCCAAAAAAGCCGAACCCAAAACAACGCCATGAAATTTCATTTTGGAACATGGACCCCTTCGGCTCCATGTTTCTTTTGCAGGGTTGGCGCCAGTCGTTTCAATCCTGCTGATCCCTTAGGGGTGGTCGCCCAGGAGCATGTCAGTTTCATGGCCATTAGGAGAGTTTTTCCAACTCTAAATGATTGCTATGGTTTTCAACCGGGTACTTAACCCCAAATTTTGGTGTACATATTATATACCTGGACCAACCAAGGGCACTTTTTTTGCGACTGTCGGCAAAAATCCGTGCATTTCCCTAAAATCCATACATTTGAGCAAAAACTATACTTTTCTTGCAGGCTCAACGCAAGACACAGGAGCATTCAGCGACTTTTTCTACAATAATCTCACGTTCAGCTCCGGCGCTGGCACTGGCGATTGTCATGCTCACGGGCCAAGAAAAACTATTTGAAGGTATGCAATTCACCAAGGACAAAAGGTGCGCATTTGGCCAAGCAAACGTTCCGCTGATTTCGGTACTTTTTCCGCAAGTTTCCGTACTTTTCCCGCCGATTTCCGTGCATTTCCCGCCGATTTCCGTGCATTTCCTGTTTCTACATTTTGGCTGAGAAAACTGCAAACTCACAAAAGCGGCAAGGAAGCTGTCACATGTCGCCCCACAGCAATAGGAGACGAATGACCTGAAACGGAATTAAGCATGACAGGCCTTGTAAATTGCAAATTGTGTTCATGTGCATCCATGTGCCCCACAAACGCTCACAGCCAGCTAAAAGCGATGTCCGTCAAATTTCCTCAAAAGTGTACATTGACGTGTTTTTGTTTTCTGCATGTACGGAAATTTCAGTACTTTTGGAGGGTTCAGGTATATATAGGCATGGTTTCGGTTAAATTATTGTTATTTTATGTTTTATTAAAAAAAAAACAAGAAAAAAAAGAAGAAACAAAACAACAACAACTAGGCCATCGATCCCCTAACATGTACGGAACCTTCAGCATGGGTGGCGTATACCACAAGTCTTTTTGAGGTTGCCTGACTTTGCCCAGACCATCTTTCTTACCAACCAGAAGGAATGAAGATGAAAAGGGAAGCAGCAGCAGGGCTTTCTGCAGCAATAAACATCTCTCAGCAAAGGAACAACTCACTTTCAAGTGAACACCTGAAAGTTGATGTTTCAGCCGGGATGGGGAAACATGGGGACTGCTACCGTGTTTGGCCCTTGCAGAAGCCCCACCAGAGAAACCGGACAAATAGGCTTCTGCGGACCTCGGACAGGTTTCATGTAAGCGGGCGGGAGGTTACGGGATGTTACGGGTCAAGAACATGTGCCAAGTTTCCCTTTCAAAAAGAACTGAAACTCACACCCAACGACGAAAATAACACCATTCTTTGGTGATGTCCAAAACTCCAAGACAGCAGCCGTGATGGAAAAAATAGACGCAGCGCGACACGGCACGCGGTTTCGGTGCCCGCGCCTGGGCTGCCAGGAGCTGATGCAGCAGCTGCGGCGTGAGCTGCGGATGCATGGGGGAGGCAGGCCGCCTCGCGCGAGGCATGCGTCGGGAGGGGGGGGGGGGGGGAGGGGGGAAAGGGGGGAAACGGGAGAGGTCAAAAAAGGGGAAGTTCAGGCTCATGCAGCCAGAACTGATGATGAAAGATAGGTCAGGCCGAACATAGCAATGAAAGGCGACGCTGGGAGGGATAGTTGTCTTGGAATCCCTGCAAGGTAAGCATTCCGGGTCTCAAACATAGAAGGGCGCCATCAAACGGCTACTGTTCGGCCGATCGCGTGTGACCCGTGGTGGACTCATTGACTAGGACGGTATGGGTCAAAATGGAATCATCCAGGCGCCAAATTGTCTGGAACTGTAAACTCCGAAACCCGAAATCAGGGAACGCGAGAGTGATGTTTCTTCATGGGTGAGCTGGGTTAGCCCCAGGCGAGCTCGAAATAAACTGCTCTGTAGGTCATGCCCTTTGAGCCTGCAAACACTTCATACAAATTGCAGGCTCAGGGACCATCTTAGGCATACCTCCAAGAGGAAACGGAATCGCATTGAAAACGGGGGACCATGCTATAAGAAATAATCACACAGTGGTTGTGGGGTACTTTTGTCATGAGTCAGAACCATAGGGGGAAACTGCTAGCAATCAGCTCGCCTTTACACAGGGATCCTTACATTATACACCTGAACATTGCCTTGTACATGGTGGTGTCCTTTTTATTTTGGTGGAAAAAGCCATGTTTCAAATGGGCAACATGTATCTTTTAAGGAGCCCTGTTACAACATACAAGTTATTAGGTAGTCGGACAAGGACGCTGCGCCAACCCAAGAGTTGGAGGACGGGTAAGGCTGTGCAGAATCTATGTCCCATTGTCAAAGGCGACGCCCACTCGTGTCGCATACAGCCACAAGAAAGACGGCTGGCACTACTCAGGCCATAAACCCTGGCTGGAAGATTGCATGATGCGTTTGAATAGGCCACAGGTCTAAAACATGATTGAACAAATCAAACTTAGTCCGCCTACTCCGCCCTTCCAACACAAAACGTCGCTGACCAGCACGAATGGTCAAGCGGACGATGTAAACTTCCCTGACACCACGTCGTGCAACATCATTGTCTGTATCGGTCAAGGAATGAAACAGGTCCCAAAATAAGCATGTCTTTGAACAACATATCCCACATATTTCCCACCTTGCAATTTCCTCCAAGTAGAGAGTAAACGTGAGCGGCTGCCAGAAGCAAGAAACCTCCAAAAGGCTCTGAATGCAGCTCCTTGAAGTGGTCTTCCACACATTTCCGACTTCCCTGTAACTTCTCACAAAACTACAGAGCTTTTGCGCCCAACTCAAAATTACATATGCAAAATCCGCCCCATTTTCACTCAACCTGAATTGTTTATACCCAAACTATCAAAGTTTGAACAACAAAGGTCCCACAAAAGGGGGTGAAAAGGCGACCCCCGCTTCCATGCAGCAAAGCGTCTGTCCCATCTGTTGCGGAGGCGGCCGGACTTTTTGCTCGTAATCCTGCGGCGTGCAACGCACAGAACTTGGTGACTGGCACTTTGACGAAGTAAGTTCTCCAATGGGCAGCTTTGTTTTGGCGTGGGATTCATGTTTACTTGCCCAGATATCAAAGCCACAGGAACAAACATACAGATGTTGGCAGACCTCCATTTAAGGCAACAAAACCTGGGCCAAGCCCTGAGCCGCCAGCACCATGCCGCGTGGTTCCCAACTTGCCAGGGACCTTTTGACACCTGGCTGCACATAATGGGACCCTGCCGAGCCGGCTGCGGGGTCCCTTTCTAATCAGCATTCTTTGTTTTAGACCACAGCTTTTTCCCCTGGCTGTCTGTGTTGTGTTTGCGAGGGCAAGGCTAGGTGTTGCTGTGAATGGTTGAGGGCTTGTGTCAATGGTAAATTGGAGGGTTTACTCTTCTGAGGAGGACCTAGTAAGTTTGGCTCAACGCAAGTGAGCATTGTTTGGAGGTTCGTCGCTTTGCTAAACAAGATAGAGGCAGCTTCCCCATTCAACTGCCCGAGATCCCGCAAGAATCCATGGGAGAATGGCTGGTTCGAAATTTAGGAAGCTGAAGTCAACCCCAAGAATATTGCACAACTGGACCCTGCCGCAACGTGTATAAGATTATTGCTATTGTATTATTATTATTACTATTGTTCTTTCTTTGGGGGAAGGGATCATCAAGCAACACATGTTATATTGCTCCGTGATAACTGCTTCTTGACGGATTTCTTCACACTTCGGAAGGAGTCTCCTAGATTTATGTTTTTACGAAGGGTTGCACTAAAGTGCTGACAACGGTGAAGTTGACCACCTGCAAATGGATAACTAGGGGCTGTCCCAACCACCACTTACACTGGCACAATTTCCTTGATTTGAGAAAGTAACGAGAATGACTAAACCCAAATGTGCCATCTACTTTCACCCGAACTGTACGTGGCCAGCATCTAGCCCAGCGTTGCTCCCGCCCCAAGACATGGGACAAACTCAGAAACGGACCCTGCGGACAGTGCTTAAAGGCGAAAGAAAAAAGTTGCTGCTTTCCAACCGTTTGATGGGGCAATGGCCTATGTATCAATCAGTTTGGGGTATTGGCATGAGGGGCGACGCGGCCGTTCAACACTTGGGCGACGCGGCCGTTCAACACTTTTCTATTCTGGCCCCTATCCATGGTGTTGGGGAAATGACCCGGGCCATGTCAATGACTTCTTTGTCACTATGAAGGGCTGGTATCGCAGAAAGTGGGCCTAAAAGCCTGCTTCACAGGCCACATGAAATTTTGTCAAGAAGGGAAACTCGAACATGCTGGTTTTCCTTTGGGCTTCCTTTGAGGGCTTCCCTTGAAAAAACCACCCGCAGAATACGTATCCTCAAAAGACCAGGCACCCACATCCGCACGCAGAAAAACAGGCCCAGCACGGTCCTCCGCATAGCTCGCCTTCCCCTGGCGAGCGTCAATGGATTACGCTCTCAAGAGATATGGAGTGCACAGGCTCCCTTTCCAGCGGAACACAGAAAGTGCATCTTCCCGTTGTTGAACGTGAACCCGCCTCATTGACCTGTTGTTGTTTCCCCGACATGTGAAACCAACTCACTCGTAGGGGGGCTCTTCTAAGTTTCCGTTTGAATGCAAAAATATTATCCCGGCCTCAAAGTCATGAAAGAAACATGTTACCTAGTAGTGGCATCGTCTAACCTGACCTGTCCAGCTTGTCCCTTTTTTGAGATCTGTCACTCGTTTGGAAACTAAAGCCCCTAAATGAATGGGCCTTTCCCCCCACACAGAAAGCAACACTCCAACCTTTGAAGCTTAAATGAACCATCCAATTGTCAAGGGCACGCATGTTGATTGGGGACCGGTTGGTTGACAAAATGCTGGTGGAGAGGTACGACCAATCACTTTTGAAAGGGGTCCCTTGTAAAATTCATATCCCAAGTTAGAGGTTGGGAAGCAAAATGATGTGTTTCGGGTTATAGGCCGCATGTATGAGTGGTATAGTTTGGTGCTGGCACCCGCATGATTCCCTGGACGTGTTCCGGAAATCCGCGCCGTGCCAGATATGGAACGCCGTACCTATGGGGGTGGTTTTCGGGCAAGCCTCCCCTCCCCCCCAGTCGACCCAACATGTCGCTCATACGTTCGTTACACATGTAGATCGGGCTTGTGTGGTGCCTATGTTCATAGGATCAGTTTGTTGGTAATTGCTTAGTCCCTCACGTTACGTTTTAAGTATCGGACCATGTCACGGTGTGACCGTGTCAGGTAGCCCCACCAAAGATGTGGCGTTCCCTTGTGGCTGTGCTTCCAAACATCTGCCCAACCTATCCTGACGGCTCCCCTAACCTCAGGCTCGTCCAGGCCGATCAGGTCAAAGTCTACAGGCTCATCCAGCCTAGGCGTGTGGCCTTGAATAGCCCAAGTCCAAAAATGGGAACCATTGGGACCAAAATCTTGAATATGGGTTTTTGGTGTCTGGTTTGTTGGGAACCAAATCTTGATTGGCTTCCAAGGCAGCGCACAACGAAACCCATCAATTGGCATTGGGCGCCCAAGTTTTGAGACAAACATGAAGTGGTTGTTTTGCTTGGCGGTTTCTACCCGGCCCCCACACAGACCACAAAGCTGAAATGCACAAAAAACACGGGGACCAATTCGGGTGGGCTCTTGCCTAGCCATCTGCATCGTCTGACAGATTTGTCTTCCGAAGCTAGCAAAAGAACAACTTCATCATTGCGGCCACCACTAAACATAGACAAAACAATCAAACAAGCAAGCAAACAAACAAACAAACAAACAAACAAACAAACAAACAAAAACAGACAGACAGACAGACAGCCAGATAGGCACACAGACGGACAGGCAGACAGGCAGACAAACAGACAGACAGAAAGACAAGCAGCCAGAGAGAGACAAATAGGACAACCAAACAAACCAACAAAACAATCAAACGAGCAAACAAAGAACATACAAACAATCACCCAACCACACAAAACAAACAATCCGCGAACAAACCTACATAAACCAAGCCAACAAACGACAACCCACACGGCACTGCAGGGTGTGGAGCCAAGCCCCAAATGGACATATCCCGCGCATGGGCCATGAACGGTGTTTGGGGGCCATCAGTACATGTCCATTCGGAGTGTGCAAGTGCGACCGTTACAGCTCCTTGGCCTTATTTTAGAAAGACATCCCCAAAATTGCACCGCAAGACACGTTGAGACCTCCTCAAAATCTTCACCTTCAAGGACCTCCGATTGATCCACGAGTGCTCTGGACATAGGTAGGCCTCGGAAGGAAACCTATCACTATGCCAACCCGTAAATGGGCTGCTGTGCGTCACCAGTGAAAACATTGGCATGCCTCGAATGATAAACCAACAGCATGTTATATGGTGCTCTTTTTAGTGCTCGCACCACCCCGCAGCCCTCGCGGAACCTTGCGGAACCTGGTGGAACCCTGGTGGAACCCTGGTGGAACCCTCGTGGAACCCTCGTGGAACCTTACCTCAGGGCCGCCCCGGACCACCCCGGACCACCCCGGAGTTTATTTGGGCTGAGACCCCAAAGCTTTCAGCTGTTGGGGAAAAAACAACATGCTCTTTAAAAGGGGCGTGTGACGCCCCAGTTCTGGTCTAAAACTCTGATAGCCCAGCGCCAGAATCACAGCGAAGGCGCAACATGTCTGACAGTGACATGGCTTTGTCGCCACATGAGGTCTAGGCTAGCTCGATTTCACATAAAGCAACCCCACAGATGCAACTGTATCTACGACCAACGGAAAGCAGCAGCTTCTTGAAAGGAACAGTTAACAGGACTGGTGGATCAAGCCTTCATTGAACAAAAAACAGGGCCCGGCAATTTCGCCTCAGATGGCACACACGAAATGGTTTGCTCTTGGCTTCGCAAAAGAGAAAAAGCAATCCCACAACGGTTCCCTCAAAAGACAGACCTGATGGGTTTCGCATGGCCAAACAGCCGTCCCGTCCGCAGGGCCCGGGCTTGAAATCCGGCGAGAAGCTGTCTTGATTGATTGGCTCCTGGCCAGTGCACACTAAGCTTGGTTGCTGCTGCAAAAAGCTTAATTTGTTGGGGCTAAATGGAAACCCTTGATTTCCCATAAAGCTAAAGTCTAAAAACCCAACCCAATAGCAATCAAGTAAACCCAATGTTGGGGTAAAACAACCCAACACAAAACTGGGGCAGAGCGGGCATGGGGAAGAATACCTTTGCTTAGCGAGTCTGCCCATCTCTCTTGCTCCACCAACACCTTCCTTGTCCCTGGCTTCCCGGTCTCTGCTGCTTTGTCTTTCAGATTGACGTGTCTCTCACTTCCTGAGTGCAAAGTGGCCAAAAGAGTCCAAACTGTTTATGTGACACTCAAATGGTCTTCCCTGAAAGTTTAAAGTCCAGAAACTCAGGAAGTGAGGTCTACCTTTAGCAAGGGGGGTAGGTACAAGTACGGTGGGTAGCCGGGTTCCTTAGGAAGTTTTAGGGAACCGCCCCCCCTTGACCACCCCTTAAGGATTCCCAAACACATGCAAAAACTCAGAACAAATCCGTGCCAGTCAACAAACGAGGAACAAAAACTCAGATCTGAAGGACGCAGCCCTTCCCGCCGGCTCCTCGCTGTGCGGGCTTTGCTGCACTGCGCCTTGGTGGAAAAAATGTGGATGAAGCCCTAAGACTGCAATACAACCATCAACCCACCGGTGCGACTGATTGTCCATTGTCAGCTGTAGTTTCTCTCCAATTGGTGTGGTTTGGAGGCTACGGGCGGTTTTCCCATCTACCCTCTACAAGAAACAGGGGTTCAAATCCCCAATTCAATCCAAACCACCAATTAGGGGTTAGCTGGTGAGTGAGTGGTCGCCGAAGCTGTGTATTCACACCGTCCTAGGCTTGTCTACCCAACTGCAAGAGACAAACACCAATGGACAACGAGTCGATAGAGGCCGCCAAGGCAAAGAGGGAACTCCCAGCTCGTCTGTTCACCCTGGGAAGCAAACGAAAGGAGCCGAGAACAATGCTTGAGTAGCAAGGTGAAACAGCTCAGTGCTCCCTGCTGCTTGCTGCAGAAGCCAATCATGAAGCATGACACGCTTTTCTCAGTCACAGCTCTCTCAAAACAAATTAGGGAAATTGTATTCATAGTGAGCACTTCAAGCATGCTGGTAAAAGTGGATAGGGCGCTTCCTCAAGGGGTGACTGTCTTGTGTCTTCTCACGCCTTCGCATCAACTTGAAGGCTTGTTCAACGCCGGGCTGTTGGGCTACGTTGGTATAGTTCTTATTGCAGGATCAGTGCGTCTGGGATATGACGAGGGAAATGTTGCCAAAATTATGTGGGTCTTGGGAACATGAGGCAAACATGGCGCGCTTGGTCTGGAGGAGGCCGCCAGATTTTTGGGTATTTACAAGGGTGAATCACCCTCCTTTCAGGGGGAATCTACTCTCCCCCCCCCAATCGCCCTGTTCAGGGGGGAAGCAGACACAAACCCCACGCTCATTTCACAGCGACGCTGAGGCGACCAAGGGGAAGGAGACATGTTCCGCGCTGAGGCCTGAGCTCTGCAGCAAGCCCGAGGGCCCGGGTCCAGGGGCCAGCAGCCTGTGATCCGTAGGACGGCCCCTTCGGTTTCCAGAAAACCGCACCATGTATATATATATATATATCAGAAAGTACCTCCGTGGCATATGCTTGATTGCTTGAATTCTGCTCTTTCCTGGAAGCAGGATGTGTCAACACCTCTCCCCGGTGTCTGAACGGGGGAAGGCAGAAGTTGCTCGAACAAGTCATACACCCAGTGCAAGGTCAAAAGGAGCCCATTAATTGCACAAAGGTCCAAAGTCTGCATAGCCCTCATAAACCCCCCCTTCAAAACCAGGTAGTAGAACCAGCTCCAAAACTTGATCCCAAGCCACCGACCTATCTTTTTCTTCTTTCTCAGACTTGGTTTTGCCGAGGGAAGCGTCTTTGGGAGGCACTGGGCCAAACCGCCCCACGCTTTTTCCGGAGTGCTCGGCGGCCCCGGCGGGCTCTTCTGCTCCGAGCCCGCGAAGCTGGTGTTGCTGGCGTCACCTCCGCGGGAAAGACAGGCCGAATGCGCACGGGGGTTCCACCCGTGGGTACCTTATCACGTGCGTATATATGTATATACATCATATATATATATATATATATGTAGCTAGTATAAGGTGGGCCTGGGGGGGGGCACAAGGTGGGCCTGGGGGAGGGGGGGGGGTTGACCCAAAAACATAGTATTTGGTCATAATATAGAGATGCATGTATACAAAAAAAACAAGTTCTCATTGCCTCAACACACATGTAGCAAACTCACCCTTTCCAGATGTGAGACTTGAAGCCGGCCGAGGAAAACAACAAACAACTTGTCTGACAATCCTTCCCACCATTTCACCTCTGTGCAGAATTGGTCGTCCTGTCGCTCTCTCTCTCTCTCTCTCTCTCGCTCGCAGTGCTGTGGAACTGTAGGAAGGCCTACCTGGTGGCAAACACGTGAAATCTGTTCTGTCCAGACGACATGCGGAGCCTACCTGGAAGCTTGAAATCTCAACGGGTCAGAAGGTCATATTTTCCCTCCTTTGCGGGCAAGAAGGGATTCGCAGGAGGGTTCCGACAGGGTCGACATGAAACAAAAACAACTCGGCATGATCTGTCGGGCAAACTCAGATCTCTCAAAGCTCCAAACGTGCACGCCTCGTTACAACAGTGACAAGGAGGCCCTTTCAAACAAGATGCCCATTACAGTCATTGCCCATGGTCACATGAGCCAAGGTCAATATTCACTGCGTCCAATTGATAGGTAAATGTGCGTCACGTTCCTACAGTAGATGACATTAAATATAGACCGGTGCTCGCATGATAGACCCATTTGAGAAAATCAACTTGCATCCCAAGCATTCAACCAGTTTTTGAGAACCTCCACCTTGATGTTCGACCAAGCAGGGAGTCGCTTCCAACAAGCGGAATCAATTCAACCGAGCCTTGGCAGTCCGACCCCCGAGCCTGAAAGTCCTCGATCTCTGTAGCTATAGCTGCTGTCGGCATCCGTCTGAATCTCTGCCTCAGCGAGAGTTGCGAATTGGGGGAAATGCCTTTCCACTGTGACACCAAGAAATGCCCCTTCCAAATCACCAAAGACGTTCTCCGGTATCACCAAAAGTGGGAGCCATCCCCTCCTCTGGCCCTGCAGACTCCATGTCGATCTCCTTGCGCCAATGACTCATGAGCATGTTTGAGAAGCCGGGCGTGACTTGGACCACAACGCGCCATGAGAAAGCATGAAGGCACGACTCTTGGGCAGCCCAAGGCACTATCAGTCACTCATAGCCACCAGGCTGCAATGGCTCCCCTTGGTATGTCATATATATATATATACCTGGACCTTCCGACATGTAAAATTAACGCCGTTTCCCAAAACAGCAATAATTTTCGCCGGTTGCCAAAAAGCGCTCGCCGTGAGTCCAGCTCGGAACCAGGCAAAAAAAAACGCCGTTTCGCCGGCAAATTACGCCGTTTTGACGGCAACTTACGCCGTTTTGCAATTTTGATTGATGCAAGAGTGTGCAAACACTGAAAACTGCCGGCAGGCGAAAATAATCGCCGTTGGGTCAACAGACATAGTTTTTGACAAAACAGCAATAATTTTGCACATGTTGGAAGACCCAGGTATTGTGAACCAACTCATCCAGCACACTTGGATGCGAGAACACCAAACGCACCGCTTAGGTGAAGATGCCCACACTGCCTTCTACGACTTCCGATCTTTGGGCTGTTTGCTGGGTATCCCCGACTTAGGACTTTTTGCAAATCCTTTGGGTGAAGGCAGAACCCCGATCCTTGCCGAGTGCCCTCGTCGCATCGGAAACCCGTTGCGGCTGAGTCCTGCTGAGTTTGAGAAGCCATCAGAAAGGTAGCAACTTCGATAGGGGACTGTTTGGTGGCTGCTTCCCTATTGAAAATAAGTGCCAGAAAGCGATCTAGAGGAAGCTGGGGAACTTGGTGTCCCAACCCCCGAATTCCCCACCCCTCTGCGCTTCCCGGCACGGTCGGAGTCGTTCAGCCGGTGCGGCGCGGATTTGGAGCGCTGCACGCTTCGGGCCTCCTGCAATCGAGCCCTCTTGACATTGGGAACCAATGTAAAATGGTGTTCCAATGAGTTTCTTTTGAAACAAACCTAAAAGGGATCACTGAAAATCACGCACCCCTTTGCGATTTCTCATCAGCTACTCTCCTATTTGCTGTGGATGCCCAATCTCCTTCGAGTTTGACAGGAATCTCCTTTGGAGGACCTTTCCAGAGCTCCAGTGGCCACCGTAAAATAGCACCCGGGTTTTGTAGCTGATGTTACTGGGACCCCGTTCAAAGCTCCCCGCTGGAGATCTGAGATGTTGGTTTGCCAGGTGGCTTAAGTCCACCGCAAAGCGTAGGTTAGCACATGTGTTTCTGTTGCGTGGCTCCTGTTTATCATAGTCAGCAACATGCAGAGATCAGAACAAAGAAACGACAACGGCACTCCAGTTACTCGTGCCAAACCCCCAAAACACCTCATGCCCTAATGGTCGACATACCTCCTAAGAATGTACTCTGGTGGGTCCAGCAAAAATGGGGTGATAAACCTCCTTTACTGGGGGGTTGGCGGGTTCACAAAACCCACTTGTAGCACAACTTTGATGGCCAAGTGGGTGTGGGTCAGAATTAAACCACTAGGGGACCGCAGGGTTTTAGTCCATGTGTCCATTTACAGTTTTCCATTTTGGGTACCTATTTTTGACCCACTGCCAAGTAGAGATCATTGCCACATCCCCCCGCCCTCGCCTCATGGCAGCGCTCATCCAAGAAGCCGTTCTTGACGACCTATCAAACGGATGAGCCAAGGATGCCCGGCTGCCCTAGGTGGGGGAAAAAAGCACCCCTGACTGGGAAACACGTCTTCCAGAGATTGTTAAGGGGATGGGCATGTGCGAAATGAATGCACCCCATGAAAGAAGGTTTCATTTAGAGGACGCGATCATGTTTCCAAAGAGGGCCACAGTGAAAACCTGTCCCAAATCACCACACGGGTGTTTCCCAGAAGACACCAGAAATTGCTGGCTTTCCTCATCTTTCTCATTGAAACAACATCCAACATGCGGTCACTAACTCTAGATGCACAGAAAGCAATTGACCTTGGTAGCCTTGGTAGATTGCACAGTTCTTCTTGTTGCCACTTGCAAAAACTCAGGAAATCCACCATACCATCCTTTCTCCTTCGAGTGGCCAAGGAGTTGCTGCCCCCAGGTCTACATACCCCCATTCAATTCGTGTGACTGAGGAGCGCGACCTACCCCAGCTGTAAACCAAGCAAGCCCCGTAGCACCACCTGAAATGGAAGAGCAGTGAAGCTTGTGATCCCATATGGGGCAGAGGAGCAGAAGAAACCTCCGGCCCTTCGCACCTTCAACGTGGCTCAGTGCGCCCCCACAGTGGGATCTTCATGGGTCAATAGCTACTTGTGCAGCCGCCGAGGTCTGGGCAATTACGGGCCCACCGTCCAGTTGCCGGTGGTATGTCACCTGAGCAGCAATTCGACAGCTAGGTAGGACAGAAGCTGAACATCCAGTTGTGGTGGGATGAGGGGACAAACTAAACCAGCATGTCAAAAATGATTCGACAAATAAGTAGACCATCCTTTTCAAATAACTCGTTTTCTTGAAAACGACCACACCCAGCCATTTCCAGTCCAACAGTCTCTAGGCCCTCCATAATCCCTTAATCCCGTCGGTTGCTCCAACTG
Organism: Effrenium voratum; assembly: GCA_963377175.1. Lineage (NCBI taxonomy): Eukaryota > Dinophyceae > Suessiales > Symbiodiniaceae > Effrenium > Effrenium voratum. The sequence goes on along the minus strand of CAUJNA010003661.1, from coordinate 492,586 downwards.
TCCCTTTCAGAAAGGAATGCAAGACCAGACAAATGAACTCCTAAACCAAAGGAAGCAAGCTTAAAACGAGGCTCATCCAATTCTGGGTGCTTGCATTTCACCGATGGATGGTGCTGAACCCCGACCAATTGAGGGGTCCAATCTTCGCTTTTGGACGCACCCATGCTACCAGGGGTACAGTTACTCAGGAAGGGCTCCTTTCCCACATCAATCTTGCACCCTGAAACATCTCAGCGTGTGGCATCTACTTTCACCTTGGAAAAACTCCCAATCCAGCGGGTTGGAAAAACCTTGCAGAATATGAGGCACCCCTGGAAAAAAGCGTCCGATTGGCCGAGGCACACTCATGGCGCCCAGCCCATCAGGCCCCATCACGGACCCATCAGGCCATTGGCCTTGAGGCGACGCAAGCTGCGGGATGCGGCGCGAAGAAGGTCCCTTCACCTGGCGCGAACGCGGGAAGGCCTGGCAGGACTGCGGACGGTGGCCGGGGTGGTGTTCGGGCTTGGGCTGAAAATCAGGGGACCAGATTGACCCCACACTATAAATACATTTAGGATAATCATGAGCTACCAACCTAAAATCTTAGAGACTAATAGAATGGACACAACAAAAAGGAATGTTTCTGGACGAAAGAGCTGGCAGACCCCGGGATGGTGAAGCCGTCGCTGCTGTAAGTTGCACACATGCATGTAGAACATATTCAAGTTTCGGCAACAAATAGAGGACCTCCTCGGAAACATGGAGAGGTGTGGTAAGTTTCTGAAACATGAAGCTTGGAACCTCCCTAGATGTACGTCTGAAGACGTTCCCTTGAATTTCAACCGAAAACTCATTGGGTCAAGATGCTGTTCCTTTAGGGAGAATATGGGTTTATCTTTTCGGGGGTACCCCTGTTTGGGCCATTTTACGAAAATGACACAAGGGACCTGTTCAAATTTTGGACCCACATAGCCTTTGAGTGGGAGACATCCGCCAGCCTCACCTCAACGACCCGAGGGGTAGGGACCCACCAAACCGGGAGTTGGTGAGTGAAATCCACTGAACCAAGGGCAGATTGACCGTGCAGCAGTTGATCAGTGCAGTAGGGGTTCACAGTGGTCAAAGGGGTATCTGGGCCCTCCCTTTAGAAGCACCCTCTCAAAACATACTGAAAGGACCTGGGGTGGTGGGCGCTGTGAAAAGCGCAGCCGGCCGAGAAGCCCGAAACTCTTTGAGGAAGGTGTCGCGGCTCTGGCGCGCCAGCTCCACATAGCCCAGGGGCGCCTATGCTGCTCTCTCGCTCTCCCCCAGCGCAGTTGGGGCAAAGAGCAGGGCACGTCTTCCGGCCTGCAAGCAAGCCTCCCTGTACCATTGACAAAGGCCTGTGCTTCCAACACTGTATGTGTTTTGCGGGGAGTGGCTGGACTTGGAAATTGCAACATGCATCCACATGCCATGCCTCATGTATGCAAGACAGCGCGATTGCTGCCGCATCATTTCACCAGTTTTCCACCCACTTATGATTCTGATACCATTCCATAAGTCAACCCACCCCACCTATCAATGCTCACATTGTTCTGATGGTTCAACCGTTGATCGTGGCAAATTGCCATACTTCAGAATCTGGAAACAAGAGCCCCCCTCGCTGCAGGACCCAGCTTGGACCTCCAGGAGAGCTTGGTAGAATTTGTGCAGAGGACTTCCATGCCGTCGTTTGGCATGCTGCAACCCTCACGGTCACAGGATGGCTAGGATCCGAGTACAACTTTCTCAGTAGCTAAGTATGGCCATAGAGTATAGGGATACTGGGACATCTTTAGTCTGATCAAGGTACTGCGAGTTTCCAATGGTTGAACCCTAGTTTTGTTTCAGCCTTCGCGCTTTTGAGAAACCAGCCAATGTTCTTGGGATTTCAACCATCTCGCATCTTGCAAAAACGACGATCCCTGGACAGAATGGGGAAATCACAGCTAGCGCGACTGGTGGCACAACTTGCTAGGTTGCCATCTGTCCTACACGCGCCCGAGCCTCTGACATGAGGGCTCTGCCCCTTGGTGCCATTTTGGACAACTAGATGCCCCTGGTAAAGGCTTGAAACCAAACTGAAGCTTATGGAATCCAGTCGTGTTCAAGCAAACACAACATAAACGGACCACTATGGCTTGCTTGTCCTCAGCAGGAAACAATTGAATGACCCAATGTGAACCATTCTTTGTTGAGAGGTGTTTGAGGGGATCCCTACATTCATTCCCAACGCTGCAACTTCCTCTGTCGGAAGGCAGATCGAGATCGAGGCGTCCGTGCTGCCTGCGCTGCATGGACGATGCCTTGCAAGGGCGACACCTGCTGCATCACTGCTGCGACAGCCTCGAGAAAGACGCGAATGTGTCTGGGTTGCACTTCCTAAGGATCCTTGGGGGTTGGTTTCGCTTTAAGCCACGCTACTCTGATGTGGCCTTCATAAACCCAGTCTGTGGACCTCCCAGAAATATGGCGATGAACCGCCTACCAGCTGTTGGGAAGCTGATTTTGCCATTCACTGGCAGTTTCCACACGAACTGCCGGCGTTGGAGGGAACAGGGTGAACTCAGGGGCCCCTGCTTCGATGTTCCACCTTTCAAAGTTCGTGATTTCACCATGGTTATGTGTGAACCAACCAGCCAGTTGTCCCACTGAAGAATACCGGTCATTATATATGCTTACGCTTATACATATATATATATACACGCCCAAGACGGATGGTTTGCCGTCGGCTCCAATCTTACTACATTTGCCAAGCCATCTTTTCACGCGTTCAACCAAGGCAAATGCTCTGCAACGTAACTTTCACGAGGGGGAAGCTTCACTTTCCCTTGTGAAAGAGCCAGGCGGTAGGCTTTGCAAGCCAGTACCACGGTATTAAATCCCGGCATTCTGTGCACGTCACCTATACACATCTTCACATGCATGATGTTGGCTGAACCGTCCAGTGAAGTGGGCCAATGGGAAGTCTACTTGAATAAGCTTGGACTTGCCTCGGGCGGCTGTCTTAATGTCAGGGAAGCAATCAGGGATTGGTTGACAAGGAACCACCAAGTCTATCATTTGGAGGGGTTCCTACGTTCCTACACAATGAATGGCTACGTATTCTCAGTGACAAGGGTAGGATCAAGTGGGAGTTCCGCAAGGAGTACCGACGGTGTAGCTAAGATTAAGGCGCGTACAAATTCAAGGTGAGCCGCTGCCAAAATTATTTGCTTCCCCAAAAGGTCATTCAACAAAAATCCGTGAGTCGACTGGCTTGTTTGTGGAACATTACGTCAGTCAATGTCCCTCCCAACTAAACCATAAACTGGACATGTTGATTGAACCTCAGTTGGCGTCAAGAGTGGAAACCATGTTAGAGGCATTATCAACCTGCCTTGGTACAACTCAAGACTCAATGGCCCGCAGGTGCCTCTAGATGTTTTGCAAACTCTTGGTACACCCAGGATAAGATGCTCCGATTCTGCTTCATGCTTAGTGTACTCTGAGACGCATTCTGGAGAAGACCCCAGTAACGCAGTATCCGAGTAAACGCGTATCCCAGGAAAAAAAACAACCTTTAACATGCCGGAGCGCTTCCAGGCAGCTGGATATTTGAAACGTCGCACGTCTGGACATCAATCACCAAACTCCACATGCGAATCAGTGGGCCTTCTCACATGTGTGTGGAAGGATGCTCTAGCTCAAGATGGTCGCCGCGTTTGGTTGGCTTCGTGATCTTCCAATTATGTCCAAAGCCACATACCCCGTTTTGAGGCATACGCATATATCTCTGCTCATGGCAATGATATCTTCGGACTAATCTGCATTACTAATCAGGGGTGGTTGCCCCTTTGAGGAAGATCTACTTCTTGGCGGTCCTGTGACTAGTCAGCGGTGGTTCCCCCTTTGAGGAAGCAAGTGATCCATTTTCGGGTGCTCCTCTGATTAGTAGGGTCCTCCCCATCAACCCGAAGTTGACACTAAGCTCATTCAGACCTAGTCGCAACGCATGTGACGCACAGCTATTGCTGGCCTCTGCATCTGCCACGTCAGCTCGGATCCTGGGAAACAGGCTGAAACGATGTTGACCCCGAATATTCATGAAAACTGAAAAATACATGGTGATATCCCCGAATGTTCTTTCCACCGGATGAATTCTTTGATATACTTGAAAAATTAGTCAATATAGGGTGCCCAATAAATGGTGTTCCTTCTCGTTTCCCTCTAAAGCAAGCTGAAAAGGGCACCGAGCCTCAAAAAGAAGCACACAAACACAGACACCCAACTAGGATGGATCCCCGAAAAGCAAAGAATAGCCTCTAGAATGGCACACCCCTCTACTTTATTTTACTGTCGAAACAGGGGGTTACCTAGCATGGGTTTCCATTGGCAAACATAGGAGAGGATTTGCGCTCGCTGAGTGACACAATAGACGGCGCTCGCTGGAGGCACACCCAAACGTCCTCTCGCGAAGAAACAGTCCGCATCGGCAGTAAGAAGCAGCTCTTTCCGTTTTGCGCACGTTGAGAGTCACTGTGTTTGCCATGTTCCTTGAGGCTTGGGGAGCGGTAGCAGTGCTTACCCAGATGGCTTTGCTTCGTGGCAGTGTCTTAATGTGCATAATACACATATAAATCATCACAGTGTTTGTGTTAACAAAAAAGTCAGGTGGCGTTAAAACAAAATGATCAAGCAATACATACATAAATAAATACACTGCTAAATCAACAAATAAATAATAAACAAACATGTGTATATAAAAACAACATAAACAAAAACAAACAGAACAACAGATGAAAGACAAAATGAATAAAATAAGGACAACAAACAAACAAACAAACAAACAAACAAACAAACAAACAAACAAACAAACAAACAAACAAACAAACACACAAACACACAACACATAGATAGCTAAACACAAAAAGCAAGTTACTAAATAAACACATACTACATACATATCACATAATCACACAAATGAACAAACACATGAATAAGGTCATACATGACTGAATAAAACAAAACAAACAACACCATGAATAACGTGATCCATGAATAAATTCTAATCAACAAACTACATCAACAAATAAATACATCAATAGATATGTACATCAATGAATAAACACAACACAACGGGGAAACAAGCAACAATATGTCAAGAACCATATGTATCTACATATATATATATATATGTATGACTAGGTGACAAGAAACCAATAATCAAAGCACAAACTAACTCAAACACGTGAATCTATTTATAACACATATATATATATGTCTAGCCTCAGCGCGCTGTTGTCCTCCTTGACAGGTACTGTAATCGTCACCCGTACCGACTTGCAGACCTCCATGACATTTGGTCACAAACAAACGAGAGCAATGCCTCATGCGTCTGACTTTCCCAGCTGCAGCCTCTGCAAAGAGCTTATTGCCTCAGAAAATAAGCACTTTGCCAGCTTGGCATTTCTTGTTCGCAACGCGATCAGTGCGGGTCACACTCATGGTTCCCTTCTTTGGAATGTTTGTAGCTTTGGTCTCAAATTTACTTGACAGTTTCACAACCATCTCTATGGCACGGGCAAACACACGCATATCTCCGTCCACCCTGCAACTTGCTTCACATCCGGCCCAAAATCAAGCCGCGACCCGTCCTCTGCAGCTTCACTCCTGAGCCTCGGGAAGGGACTCTTCAAATTCTACACATGCTACAATCAGAACTTGGGTTGAAGGTTAGGGGATAGTTCCAACCAGAAGTAGGTGGGGCAAAACCGCCCTTTTGATTATGACTCACAAGCCCCGGAAATAGTGATGGTGCCGTTTAGTTTTTCCTGCAGAAATACCAACCAACAAAGGCAATAAGCTCGGCCCCATGAAGGTCTCTTGAGGATTCCAACATTCATGGCGAGCTCACTTGGACCGCACGGGCTCTAGCCTTCTAGCGGCCGCCTTGTGCGGGACATGGAAACCCGCGACATGCGAATGACAAGATGGTCACCGGCGTAATGATCAACTTACTTGGTCACAGATTTGATTTGTCGTCCAGAGTGGGCACACGAAGCGGCACTGAGGGTAATTACCTTGCAACCTCGATATTGCACCAGGATCAGCTATTGATCGGGAAGCACAGGCAGTTGGGTCATATGCGCGGAGCCCCAACGTTGTCAGCGAAGGATCTGGCGACAGGTGCACTTTGTGGCATTCAGCTGCATGTGGCTCAGGCAAAGATCAGATTGCGCATCGTCCAAGGACAAGTTGTTTTCAATGCAGCCACTCGCCACCAAGTCCACCGTGGTCAAGGGAAGGGCGAGGAAGGTCTGAGATCACCTGAAATATGGACAAGCGGATATTTGTCTTGCTGGCGGGCAAGCACTGGAGAGGCTGACAGGTCGACGCTTGAACATGTGGCGGTCAGTGCTCATAATCAGCAGATCCTGATATCCTGGAACATATCATGGTATGGTCGCCGTCTACGGTTGGGCCGCGACATGCGGCCTCGCACTCAACTCTCGACGCGACGCGGCCAAAGCTCGCTCACTTGCGGCTAAAACGAGGGCATGATGAAGGTCCTTTACTTGGGGATATCTGATTTCATCTTTTGGATAAATTAGCGTTGTGTTGGACCCATGGCCTGTGCAAGTCGGGCTTCGGTAGCCGCATTTGGGGTCACAACAGAGGTTGACAGCCCAAAAAATGGTTGACTTCTCGACTTCCTTTAACACGAAATGGGGGCTCCAGAAACACAAGGCACTCGCCAAAAACACGTAAACCCAACAAGCACAAGAACGTAGAAGGCGAAGGCAGGCTTCTGAAACGTTGATAGCTAGGACCTCCTGCTCAGGCTGGATGTCAAACTGAAGTAGCATTTGAGACCATGGTTGGTAAATTAAGTAGCACAAAGGCTTCTATACGCCTTGTTATAACCTCCATGAAACCAGGTAGAAGAATCATCGAGTTACTGAAATGGCCGCTTTTTTGAAAAGGACTTGTCAAGAGTCAGGATCCATGCGGGGATGTGGGTGATAGGGTCCACTCCTGCCAAACTGTACGAGTCCCTCTCCGACCGAACGCACCGGGCTCCCCAGCTCTCGAGCTCTTCAAACAGCGCGTGCTCCTAAAGGAAAAACCCACCAGAGGGAAGCATGGAAAAGCTGAGGACATGATTGAGCTGCCGACGAAGACAGAAGGGAACTGAAAAAATGAAAATCCCTGGTGAAGGTGGTACAACCGTAGGGGTATGTCACTGAGTATGAGCTAGCTCCTGGTGACAACCGTTCCGATCCAACCGGCAACATGTTCAGTTGGATTTCATGTTCCAACATCTCGGCGGTCTACTGGCAAATCCGCCACCCGCAGGAAGGTAAGCAGCCCGAGAGCAGTGAGCTGGAGGATTGCGAACCAAGCTGTAAGTGGTCTCGTCAACCAACATACTGACAACATATTGCCAACCCAACATTCCTGTTCAATAACTGCCTTTAGGCAAGTGGTTGGGTTTTCCCACCAAAACTTTGGACCAAGATTGTAGGCCTAGTTGTCAAAAACCCTTTCTTCAACCCCATTTCCTCCCAAGGAAACAACAAAGGAAATCGCTTGGCCGCCTGAGAGTTCAGGACAAGTGGGGTTCTAAACCTACTTCTATTTGGTTAAGACCCCAGGAAAAACAAATACACATATTTCCAGTAGTGATAGATTCCCTTTAAAACCAACAGGGGAAAATAGAACATATTCTTAAGCAAATGGAAGCCTACTAACCCCTGGTGAGAAGAAGCTAAAGCCCCCCTTACCAAACCCACAACGTGGGGGCCAAGTGTCTCCCCTCGCCGAACCTCCCAGCCCTTCCCCCGCCTGCACTGCGATCTCCCCACGCCGGGAGAGCAGGATCAAGCCCTGGACAGCGTTTCGAAGCGCGCCGCAGCTCCAGGGGAAAAGACAATGCACAGCCCAAGCTGGTACTGCAAGGGCCTCAATAACTTGAATGGACTTATCTCTTCTTCTTTTTTGAAAGAGAAAAAGAAACACATGTTATTAAAAAAAGAAGAAGAAGTCACGGTTAGATGAGGAAGCCAGTAGTCATTTGTTCAGCTCCTGATGTTGAGTGCTGCGTGTTGCTGTGGACATGCCACCATTCATGGATCCAGTTGTTTGGATGGCTTTTGACTTGTACCTTGTTTGGGAACTACTCAAGGGAACCACCCAGAGGTTCGAACAAAGCAACTTCTGATAGCATTTTGCAACCGCCAGGTGCTGCAGCGGCAGTTAGCAAGGGCTGGTTCTACCCATCGGAGTCTGGTTTAGATGAGTCGTGCTGCTTCTCAGTCTAGTTCTAATCTCCCGGGCCCGTCTATTTTCCCAAACACCTATGAAAGGGCCCTTCTTTTTGGGGTCTTGAACCCCAAACATGTCCTGTTCCGGGATCTATGTTTTACCTGGCCTGCAACCATTCCCGGCTACCAAGGGGGCAAACAAAGAAAAGGGCAAGGTATCCCAAGGATCCACCTCTTTAAGGCACGTACCCAATGGACATTTAGGCCACGTATCCACTAATTAAGGGACATGTGGTGCAAATTGTTCCCATCGCTGGATCTGCAAAGTTACTACTTGTGTTCCCACAATCGGATCTGACAACCCCGAACATCAATTGGTCATAAGGAGTAGACCTGAAGTGGAAAACCAACGGATGCCCTGCTACACATTTCTGGTCCCTCCATTTTTCCCACAAGGGTGTTCGAAGGCCAAACCCAAAAAATGCGGAAGCCTTGCTTAATTCTAGCCAAAATTGTAGTGGAAGTATTGCAACATCCCCCGACAACAAAGTAGCCGGCCAGCAGGTCTCCCTACCTGCCTTTTTTCAGTTGCCCCAGGGAAATGCAAATCCAACATTGGCAATCAAATGGAAATGATTGAACCACCAGCTTCTTTTGAGTATCAAGGAAGACTTGCACCCAGGGGTTTCTTCTTTTTCGGGAAATCAACTACCCTGGGATTTGGCCGACGTCGGGCAAAATAATTAAACAACCTAACCGTGCGAGACCCCACCTCTGCGGGCAGGGCAAGCGCTGCAAGGAGACCGATACCTGCGGAGAAGTCTTGTTCTTGCTCAGATTTCAATGGCCTGGTGTCCAAGCAGTTTGCAGGGATCAAGTGGGGAGTTAAGCCACTCAGCTCACTCCGTGCCGATGAAAGGGTTTAGGGACATCCACTTACTTTAGGGTTATCCACTACCCTTCAGCCAGCCAACCACTTCGCCAATGCCCAATGCCCACACCCCAAACCACGGGTTTGCGCAACGAGTCCCATGCCCCAAACCCCTTCGGCCTCCGGTGCCGCCGCTGATCAGGTGCCAGCCGAAACGCGGCGGGCGCCGGGGAGTCCTCCTGGCTGGGGGTATCCTGTGCACGTTGGCTCAGAAAAAGCAAAAGGGCAAACATGTCTTTTTGTTTCGAGGGTGCCCTTTGCAGGTTGGTTCAAAACAAAACAAAAGGACAACCCAATTTGTATGAGCCTCTATTTGGACACACAATGGCCGTGTAAACAGATACCAAAACACTAAGCCAGGAGTCCACAGGTGGTTGGACAAAACTTATTTGAACGAGCAGTCCTGAAATTCAGCTTGAATCAACCAAAAGGAGGTCGTCCCCACAATGTGCGGTTTTAACACGTTTCAATCAGGGCTCCCCAGCCGTGGAAGTCCCCAGCCTGGGTCTCCAACTCGCCAGAACGATACCAAACGCTCACCAGTTGGGGGCTACTGGTCTACCACGACCTGAGCGCACGAACCACAGCCGAGGCAAGGATGAAAAGGTTTGCTGAATGCTGAGAAAGCAACCTGCTTCTCCGACATGGCTGTGGATTGATGCACACACACACACACACACACTTGTTTTGTCTTCTACAGTATATATATATATGTATATATATATATATACACATACATTTATTTATATAATGTTTTATGTGTTAGTTTCCGTCTATCTAGGCTTTGAGACTAGTCCCATGCCCAAACTGCGTTGCTTCTGCAATACCAAGCCTGGGCCAGCAAAAAAACAACAACCAACATATACATATATATATCCGCCGACCCCTTTGCAAAAGCCAAGTTAG
>CAUJNA010003661.1:315000-477500 GCA_963377175.1 Effrenium voratum | reverse complement strand
CAAACGGCCATCAGGAGTCAGGTGCAGTCCTATTGGGGAACCAAAAAGGGAACCAAGGCCAGCCAAAGGTACCACTTGGTATCACTTGCAGGCGCTGCTGGATACACCTCACAAATCATTTGGTACAAGCCCGTGAGCTGGTACATGTGGCTTTTCATGTGGCCGACTTGGCAATCAGGGTGTTTGTCAGGTCGGTGGTTTTGGGCATACTAAGCAAATATCCATTCCCCTCTTGGCTTCCTTTGGGGACAAGTCAAACTGCATATTATAATATGGGCCTTCAATCTCGAATCAACTTGAGGGCTCAAACAGCTTGCAAGTAATCGCTAAGCAGCGGGCAGGAATTGCTGCATATCGGGATGGACGGGGAGAAGGACACACTGATGGTTTTTGATTCAAGGTTTGGCTAACTCCTACACCAGCCAACCCCCTCTAGTAATTGAGCCAAAGCCCTAGAATCTAGTTCAACTTCTCTAGTGCAATCTTTTATTCTCGTTCTGGCAAGCCTGGCCGAGCAAAGCCAGTGTCCGGGCACTCGGAAGTGCGCGTCCAAGTGCCCGAACTCCAGCTCGCCCTGCGGGTTCTTTTGGCGCGGGCGTCAGGGGTCTGCCAAAATCACCACACCTTCCCCCCCCCCCCGCCATGGACACCTAGAGTTTTTTTGCAACCATACCCTAAAGAACCAATACCCTAAAAGGAGGAGATTGCAAAGTCGACCCTAAGTGTCCACCTCCCCCCCCAACAAAAAAGAGAGGAACGCTTGCAAAAAAATGACACCATGTCTGCCGTGGTCCAAGCTCCTTCTGCGGGTCATGGCCGTGGCTCCCTTACAAGTACCAGAAATCCTTATCATTCTGGTCTAGACCCCTATGCAAGGGTCCATGACATCTGTGACGCACCTGTTGGAAGTTTTGTTGGGGGAAGGGGGGCAAGTAGATACCCTAATCTCTCCCAACTCACAAGTGGCCTCGATAGCCCGAATCGCAAATCCCTTCTTTCACGGGCAACTGGCTGCTTCATGCTGTTTCCAGCGGTTTCGATTCGCCGCGGCACCCCAGAAGCGGCTCTGTGCAACTCCATGTGGTTCTGTGTCTCTCTCTCTCTCTCTCTTTCTCTCAAAACGACTGCGTTCCAACAGCGGTGGTAAAGGACAAGCGCTAGGCAACAGGTGGATGGGTGTTTGGCACCGAGTATTTGATATATACGAGATCCATTCCAACTGGTTCGAAGTGATTTTGTGCACCCACGGAAGTGATAGAAAAAGAACCCCCCCCCCAAATGCAGTTTGGGATTGTTGCGAGATCAAGTCCCTGATTTCCACTATTTTTAAAGACCTATCCAACACTGGGGTCAATCTGTTTTGAGACAGGAACATTTCGAGACGAACCAATCATGTTTCCCTCACATTGCACCCAATGTTCACAAGCATGGCACCTCCCTCAGGCACCGTCTGCCTCGCCAAGCTCGCCCAGCGAGATGTTGCCCAGCTGACTAGGGCCTCCAAAACAGAAAAGCACGAGAAAAGGGAAGGGGACACCTAGTTGCCACCGCCATCCTTGACCTGTTGCTTTTTGTTGAGTAAGTGGTGCTGCACAATAGGGTGAAAAGTCATTCTTGCAGAACAAGAAGGGCTTGGCAACAGATTTCTGTGATTGCCGGGAAAATATTCTTTTGAAGTGACAGGGGTGGAACCGTAATCAGAATTGCGCTAAACTATGGTTTGACTAGAGATTGTCGCAAGGTGCCTTGCCAAAATACGCGCTCAAAGGACCGTTTCTAGCAATCTAGGATCAATTAATCATATTCAAATCTTGGGTGTGTACTTGCTTTGTTGGCTTTAAAGGAAAACTAAACGCGGGGATCCCCTAAAAAAGGACACACCCGCTTTGTGGATTGAAACACCCTCCACAAAGTCCACAGGATGGGCTCTACGCTCAAGTAGGCGCAAACCTGAGTGCATTACTTGTTGTTGGTCTGAACAAAGCGAACCACATCCATCGCAAAGCTCAACAATTGAGCCATGGAGCAAACAGCATAGTTCATCATCAAACCATCAACTTTCCCAATATTTTTGGACTGACACGGCTGCTCGCAATTTGTCCCCAAAAAGGAGAATACAGGCAAAGGAGCTGCAGATGTCACGCAACGAAACTAGGAACGCTTGGAAAACAAAAGGCGCAGCAGAAACGCCACTCTTTTCTCCTTCAGGCACATTTGAGTGCCGCCTCCACCTATGCACCCTGAAACACATGTCCGGAGGTAGGATGTCTTACAGTTTGGACACACGTAAAACCCACGGTGTGCTTCATTTTGGCTTCCAGCAAGTCGTAAGGCTAAATGCCAGTTCATGGTCCAAGGCACAAACACCCAGTGTGACACCAGCGGCATCACCTGATCGCGGCCGTAGCAGTAACTAATAACATTGTTTTATTTTCGGCTCCCGTTCGCCGGCCAGCCTGATGTCCCGATGGAAGGATTTCAGCGGCAACACCCGCCCACCGGAAAATTCGGCAGGTAGTCGTCCTCCCCCGTCATGTCCTCCAGGCTGGTGTGGCCGCCGAGGCCCATTCCACGGTCGGTGCCACCATGGATGCGATCGTCGGGGCGTGGCCGTCTTTTGCATGGGAAAAGTCAACGTCTGCGCCGTAAGCGCCCAAAGTGTGGCAAGTCGACTGCTTGAAAAGGAGGCCTTTATTGCCCACAATACCAACCCGCAAACCTTGATAAGGCCCCACCCCCCATTGTAACTTTGGAGGCTGACTTTTCATGATGGAGCCGGAAGTAAAAGCAAATGATTTTTAAACAACTCCGGCTTCATGCCAAAAGTTCACATATTAGGCTGTGGGTCAAAAATATGTACCAAATGGAACCCTGGTAAGTGGAAACATAAACCAAAACCTGGTCCCCGGGTGGTTTAATTTTGACCCATACCCATATTGACTCATACGCTCAGCCTGTGACTTGTGGGTCACTCTGCGCCCAGCTTCTGTTTCTTCCTTCCATCCGCCCAATCGAATGGCGCCTTCCAGGTCCAAAAGCCGCACGGAGACCTGAGCAAACTCAAAGTTTTGCCTCCTGCCATGGTAGGCAACCAGGGAAAACACACAACCTAAGAGGCAAAACCTGGAGCAGGTAGAATAACCTGTTTTTTTTGCGCTTTTCTACCATGTCTGCTGCGGGAATGTGGAGCACACCTCGGCAGAGCGAGCGGCATCGGTTCGGAGTGGCGCATGTATCGTTTCGTTTATCGTTCTCAGCTGAGAACAAGAGCGATACACGAAGAACACTTGCACAGCTCAGCTTAAGCATCGCAGCTTTCAAGTACTGGTAGAGTACACGAGCCGCCCCAATTGAAGCATCACAACTTTTCAGTACACTTGTTGCACGAGTGGGGCTTTATCCCATGATGATACACACCCTTCTGCGAAACTTATCGCTCGCCCTTCCGCGGTCTTCCGCTGCCACAGCGCCGCAACACCGAATATGCTTTCGTATTCAGCCCCCACAAAAAAGAAAAAACAAAAACATAAGGGGGTTTGGTCGATCCTCACATCGTAATGGTTGCCTTCTGGACAAAAAAACAGCACCCCTTGTGCTGGTTTCTGCAAACAGTTGGTTCACATCTGAGCAAACAACAGCCAAGACAGATTGCCCAAACTCATGAAGCATTCGGAAATCGGACATGGACCTCCTCATCTGGAATTCCTTCCTCTCCCCGAGCCAACAGTCTAATCACGGGGTTACTCCAAGGATAAGCCTAAGATGAGTCTAGGACAAGCGATCAATAAGACCTTAAAGCGAACTACCAAGCCATGGATGCCCCCCCCCCACACACATAGACCCCCAGCACAATTCCCTTACTAGGTTGTAAAATGTGGCAACTCCATGATTCCCGCTCAACATCATCCAGCTCAACCATTGACATGGCAGAAGGCCAGTCTGAATACTTCATTCACCCATCGGGAGGCCTATGTTAAAGCAACCTTCACCATGAAGCAGGTTGCAAGCCTCCCTTGCGAGGTGCCACGCGACATGCGCCAATACACCTCAGACAGACCCACTGCCACTGCGACAGACCGGTCTGGGCCTAAGTACCTGGAAGCTCTTCTCTTTCCAGCCTCTTGTGAGAAGGACGTGCAGAGCTCCTTTTATTACCTCCTGAAACATCACCTTCGATGCCAACTCATGAAATGCCAAGCAACAGGTGATCTCTAACTCACCCCAAACACTCAAACCCGGGTGTCTCTGAAAAAGGTTGGGTTAAGGGATGTTGCTTGGCAAACAGTTGGTGGGGTTGGCAAAAGGCCCCCCTTTTGGTGTCCTGCCTAACTTGCTTGACCGGGGGTATTAATCAGGTGTCAGCATCAGCTCAGAGGACCCAGAAATACAATCGTGACTTTTCGTTAAAATGTACCAAACAAGGTGAATTGACGGCGCTTGTTTCTTGCATGTCTCTTGCGGTGTCGCTTTAAATTCATACAAAGACGCGCCCTTTTTGTTTTTGTTTGTTCGTTTTTCTCTTTGGGCGTTCCCTTTAGATTCACCAACCAACGGGTACCAACTTAAAAAAAGACGCGAGTGGAACCACCGCTCAGAAGGACTGCCGGAATCGCTGAGGCCCCAAGCCCAGGGCGCCTCAAGGCGCAAGGATCTCGCCAACCCCCAGAGCGCCGCGGAGTTGCAGCGCCGGCCCTTGGCCCCAACGCGCCCCGCTCGAACGCACCCAGTGCCTTCGAGGTTCGGTAAACAAACTTGAAGCCGTATCGATCGATCCCAGGAAAGGCCATATGCCATTTTCTTGCGTTGGCTTTTGTAAAGGCTGGCTCCTTTTTTCCCCCTACTTAGCTACTCTACAAGTAAATGGATCCACTGGGATAGAGGTAAAAATACCCAGCAAATACTTACCAGAGGTGGTAACTGGAAGCACTGGGGTGAACCAGCCATTTCGATTTAGGCCCTTTTTGACAGGTGGGAGGGAGGGGGCTGACAGCGCCTACCCTGAGCAAACATAAGGGTGGCTCATGGACATAGAAAACCACTGTGGAAGGATATCCAACGGTGTGTTTTGTTTTGGCTTCCAATTTGGTTAGCAAACGCCCCTTTCCGTCCGCCGACCATAAAATGCAGTGGAAATCATGGGACAACTGTTTCTGGGCTTCAAGAGACCAAGGGGCTTGAATTTGGAGTCGTAACTCACTTCCCGGGTCGTGAAAGATAGCCCGAAACTTGCAATGCAGTACCAAGGTTGTTGACAAAGTTGCAACATGTTGCAACAATGGAATCCTTTCGGATGCTACACACATGATTGTCCTTTGGCACAAGCGATCGAAACCCGTTCGTTGGAACACGTTCCAAACAGAGCCCCTGTCCGAGCCACAAAAACCATCAATAAAGAAATCTCACCTTTGGGAAAATTGGAAATCCTGGTGTGAGGTGGCCTGGGAGTGAGTTTTGATGAATCCTGCCAACCAACCCCTGTCAACCACTTGTATCCCTGGCTACGGCCTAAAGTGCACAACACCGCTGAGGCGAATAAGAAGATGGGCGGTTCCAAGAAGTGGGGCAGTGTGAAAGCAGGGTGTGGCCCCTCCACATGTTTCTGGGATTGCTGCCAGAGATGTGCCGTGAGCTAAGTCGTTGGCAACCCAAGCTACAAGGGTTTCCTGCAGGGTTCACGGGTCTGGGTCTTGGGGGTTCCCAAGCACCTAGCTAAGCCACCATCGTGAGATTACTCTTTTGGTTGTTTTCTTCTCCCTAAGGAGCGTCTCACACCCGAACACAGGAGCATGCGACACATTCAAGAGGGAGATTACTCTTTTGGACCCCAGTTCGGGAGCTTGGACAAAGGGAATGCCGCCGACCTTTTGACCCCAGAGGAAACATGTTCTGAGGGTCTCACAGATTGGCATGTCAGTTGCTGATGAAAAGCTTCAAGCCCGGGAACTCGAGCGAAATCGGGGGGTCGGTTGAGATGTGCATGAGTTTTAAGTGGGGACGCTTGGTGGACATCATTTAGGTGGGGATTTATGTCCACCGACCACTTGTCAGGGGGATCCCCCCATTGAAATCCACATCCAGAGAAGCAAAAAGTCAAAGGGGTTCCCGCCCCTCCCGGATCAATCTTCTTCCGGTCCCCGGTTCCCGGTTCTTCGCCTCCCCGGGCAGGCCAGACAAGGCGGACAGCTGGGTCACCACCTGGAGCTATGTTCACAACTCAAACAAGGGGATTCACGGGTCTTCTCAGGAAAGTTGCAGAGTGATCTTCTCAGGGTTACCCGAGAGAACAAAAAAAAATGGATTGGGAGGAGTACGATGCGCATCCAAAAGTGAGGATCACTGATGGCATGGTGTTTGCCAGTCATGACTATGGCGGTCTCTTTGCACAAAGCAAACATCGGGGAGACTTTTGGGGGGTTGGTTTGCGGGACCCGTCCGCGATCTGCTCGATGTGAAACTCAAGGCCCAACATGGGGCCCCTGGCCCCTGGCCATGTACCCCTAGCATGAACGATCTCATCTTGAGTTTCTGCAGAATTCCAGCACCTGATATAAGGGATTTCCAAGTGAAGGGCCGGCATCGTGGTGAACACTTTTTACCCTCGGGTTTGCTAGACATGAAATAGGCAGAGTTCATGTGATGAATTCATCCCCTGTGATTTAACACATTTTAAAACTTAGCTTCTTGCCAACACGTCGAACGCACCCGCAAGGTTGGCAGGACAACGCCCTGATGACCGCTTTTGTCCCTCATGGAAGACCCGCCTTTCTGCCAGCCCAAAAGTCTAAAACTAACATATAGATCACCAACGCTCTTGCCAGTACCTGTCAGCTTGAAGCCAAAAAGATCGAGGGAAACTTCGCCCGCGCTGCCACCATGAAGACGTGCTCGAGCGAGTGCATCACGCACTCCCAGGTCCATGATCCGGCTATACCATGCCATGTGCGCAAGGCATGCTGTTACATTTACATGCCTGCGATGCCGCTCAAAGGTGGTGCCTTTCGGCATGCGGCCCCGCGACCACCTTGGAAGCAGCATTTTCGATTTGTCGAATCCATCAATGATGAAGGTGAGCAGGTCGGAGTCCTGTGGCTTTCCTGGCGCGTGCACCAGTACTGCTCCTTCGCCAGCCATGCCATCCGAAGATGGCCGAGGAGCTTCTTGCATTGTCCCATAGGTTATCATTCCACAACACAGCTTGGCTATCGATTAGCTTGCTGCAGTTGGTTCAACAAATCAAGGTATCAAGGTTGCCAGGCACATAGGCTAGTTCACCCCAGCCGCCCATACACACCCCTCTTGTATCCTGGCACCCTTCAGCCCCGAAAAATATCAAACCACTCAACGTGATAGAATTCTCCATTTGCCGTCCTATTGGCCAAACAGGGGTCCAAACGCTAGCATTTGCACAGTCAACAAATAATTCCAAGCCAGAATTATGAATGAGTTTTCCCAAGTACAGGTGGTGTACGGTGAGCTCCTCGGTCACAGCCGTAACTTGCTTCCAAACTCCAGGATTAAAGAATCCTTGGAACCTTGAGGAATACGGTGGTTTTCTGTGAGCTGGTTTTTGATTCGAGCGCCCTATGTTTCCAAATTCCAGGACTAAGAATCCTTGAACCCCCGGGTTTTACGGTGGTTTGTTGTGAGCGTTTTTCAATCCGGTCGCCCATTCCAGCGGATCCGATTTGGGGTCTTCGATGGTAGGAGTCTCCTTACCCTAAAAAAAGTGGGTTCGCCATAGGAGTCTCCCTACCCTTTCAAAGCGGGTTCGCCAAAATGATTCCAAGTTGGTCAGAAGGACCCCTTTTCGGGTCGGAAGGCAGGAGGAGACTCCAGGTCGCCCTGGCTCGATCCCGGATCGCGATCCGGGCCCCAGGGCCAAGAGGGAGACTCGAAGGCGCCGCTGGCTGCAGTCTCTGGCCAAGTCCAGCAACCTGCGGAAGCGAATGCAGTTGGCTCAAAATGTGGCACGCACCGCAGGACTCCTCCCCAAACGCTGTTTGTTTGTGTTTTTTGTTCTTCCTCTTTTTTAATTTGTGTTTTTTTGGCACGAAAATGAGAAAGTGTGCTTTACGCTTTACGTACTTTCACCCGTTTTTCTAGGGGGAGGGGGGAGGATGGAAAAACCTGGAAGTATTGCAGGAAAGCGCCATGATGAGTTCCCCTCCAGGGAGGTTTTTGCCCGGGCCCAAAGAAGACTAAGAGTGTCTCTTTGGTTTGTACCAAAGGGCGTGCAGAGAGAACCCTCCTCCGAACAGAACGATCAACCCGCCGGAGGTCTCTGTCACTGTTCTGGTACTTGTGGGTCACCCACAAAACTGGTTGAACCACTTTCCGAAGCTAAAAATCTGGCCACGCTTGAGCCCAGCGAGCCCTCAGGCGACCAGTTGGCCAATCCGGGCCCCTGGCTCAAAGAGCTCCTCCGACGCAGCCGAGGCATTCTCGGCTCCCAGAGCCCTGCAGCTGGGATCAAGGGACGCTCGGGGTGCTCCGCTGCTTTCCTCTTGAAGTGGCCCTTCAAACCGCTGAAGACAGCGGTAGCCTCAAAAAGAAAGACACATGAGTCCAGGATGGTTCATCCTTTGGCTGAAGCCATGTTCCATGTAGGGCTCTTTCGGTTGTCATGAAGATGTCATGAAGTGTTTCGCATCAGTTTCCCAATATGACTTTGTCTAAAAACAAGCGCTTGTCGGGTCCCAACCGGAATGGCTCCCATACAAGTATCGGTGACCCGTGAACGTTCCACCGGAAGGCAGCAGTGCACCGTTCAGAGAAAAAGGAAACTCTTTGTTGGCAAGAACCACATTGAGTAAGGAACCTGCCAAGTACAAAACATGGAACTTGAGAGGGGTCATTGAACAAGGTGGAGCGAGCAGTCATGTCTCCCTCCCCTCGCCCGCCGGGCCTCAAAAAGAGCAGGTGCGTTGAATCCTCCCAGGGTCTCAAAATAGATGAATGATGATTTGTCGACAAAGGAGTTATGTTTGTCTGAGGCGGGAGAGATTGTTGACCATCCCAATTTGCTATGCCAAGTAACCCTAGTTTGAAGAACAATCGTTAACCTTTCCTCACCTATTTTCTGAAATGCTTGTACCGCAAATCTGCGACTGGATCAGCAAGGTGTGTGTGTGTGTGCGCGTAGAATTATTATTACTATTATTAGTAGTATTATTATTATTATTATTACTATTATTATTATTATTATCATCATTATTATTATTATCATCGTCATCATCATTATCATCATCATTATCATTATCATTATTATTATTGTTATTAGTATTATTATTATTATTATTATTAATATTATTATTATTGTTATTATTATTATTATTATAGTATTATTATTATTATTATTATTATTATTATTATTATTATTATTATTATTATTATTATTATTATTGTTATTGTTATTATTATTATTATTATTATTATTATTATTATTATTATTGTTATTGTTATTGTTATTATTACTATTATTATTATTGTTATTATTATTACTATTATTGTTATTATTTTTATTATTATTGTTATAATTATTTTTATTATTATTATATATATATAAAGAAAACACACAAGACATCTGTCAGCGGGGGTGCACTTCGCGAGGATGCAACAACACCCACTCTTGGCCCTTGGCCCTTTCGATGATATGATATGCACAGCTGCCGTGTTCCTGGGCTCTTGTCATTCATAACCTCAAACATGCTGAAGGAATGAGGAATGACGAGGATTTGCATGTCTGTTGCGGCCAACTAGGAATCTGGTGGATTTCATAGCGTGCCCCCCCACCAAGCTTTGGCTTGTGTCTATTAAACTTTATTGTCCTCAAATAAATGTAACCAATGGTCGTGAAGGGGCAGCCCAGACTTCTACCTGTGGCACGATAATATGATTGAACTTTCGCCATGCTCAGCAAACAAGCACGCGCAATGCTTGCTTCAGAGTTGTCCACTAATCGAACGCAACATGTCAAATGCGCCCGACCATCACCCCGAGTTGGAGCTTGGTCAACTTGCTGTGAGTGATCTTTCAGAAAGGTTTCAATGGCTGCAGATCAATAAGGAAGTTGACAAAGAACCAACGAGCCCAAGCTCGCATTGCGTCGAGTCCTCTCCACAGGAGCTGCCTGACGGTGCGGGAAGCTGACACCGAGTCCCAAAACCATCAGAAAAGGGGGGCGCCGGGGTCCGCTTTGAAAATTGCTCTTAGAAATTATGTCTGCAACCCAGAAGACAGCGAAGATGGAGAAGGAAAGCAGCTCAGTTGGTACTCAGCACAGTTGCACAGCGCATCGTAAGGTAGCGACTGGCCAAATCTATGCAGTTCCCACGACATGCACGGGGGGATAATGTCAACTCCGGATTAACCCAGAAGACACGAATCATAAGATTCCCCCTATGAATCGATCCCCACTAAGGCAACCCATGAGTAGGGCAGGCTCAAGGCCTCCACATAAGCCCGGCCCGGAGCGATCGAGCCCGAGACCCGAGATCGGGCGCCTGTCCAGGGAACGAGTGAAGCTCTGCAATGATATGGGGAGCCAAAGGACGTCATATAGGATTCTTACCTTTGAGGGTCAAACAACAAGTCTCCTAAATGTTATTTTGGGTGAGATTCCTTGGAAAGAAACTGAGGAAACCAGATAGTCCATTTGCAGAGTTGCCGCGGCCCTCCAGGAAGTTGTGGGGCGATCTCTTGCAACAGGAGTCGCCGTGATCCGACACCTCTACTTGGGTAGGGTCCCCAAGTAGCTGCAAATGTTACCGTCATTCCAAAAGCTGAATTGAGGGATTCCCAAGTAAAGGACCTTTATCATGGTGAGCTCGTTCTCCCTCCGCGAGCTCCATATTAAAAAAACGGTAGAATGCCCGGGTTCCCTTTTGGCATTGCTCTGCAGATCGGAAGGACCCCAAACGGAAATGGGACTCAAATTCCCAAGAGAAGTTGCCTTTGTTTTTTTGGGGGTTCCATGTTGATTTTCACATGTAAACACCTATTTTGAGACAAACCCACATTATCGTAGAGGCAAAGTGGCACAGTATCATAGAGGCAAAAGGGAGACGGATGAAAGGAGTATGCCCAAAACCCCTCTTTGGGCTAGCTTTCAAAGGAACATTCAAAAATATGGAAACCTCGCCAGTCTGCTTGATTCAGCGTCCCCGTCTGGTCAGGATGCCCGACAATCCAACTCCATTTGGCCGCATTTGCCCTGATTCTCGGCAGCCTGAGTTTGGTAATACATGGGGTGGTAAAACCAATAGCCCATGCTCAAGTCTAACCAAGCTGCGGCGCAAAGCGTCAGATCCGAAGTGATTGGGCCTTGCACAACTCCGCTTGGGAGTTCCACTGGAAGGTCTGGCAAGAAGGCCTGGCTCGTTGGGTATGTGTCGAAATAGGTTTTTTTGAGAATTGTGATTTCTTCTTTGGGTTTCCCTTCAGACCAAGCTGAAAAGGAGAACCTCAAAACACAGCACGCACACACGCACACATTCCCTTGCTTGGCTAACCCTTGCGCGCGCTGGATCACCCGATGACCGGGCAATTCTCCCGGAAGGCTCCCAGGCTAAAACCCTCAGCATTGAGGTTTCTGTCCATATAAAATTGCACCTGCAGTTGCCCCACTGAATCTACTGGGTGAAAGCTGGGTCGCTGCCGTACGCCAACATCCAAATGTGCTGTTTGACTCATCTGACTTCACCTTCGCCTTCCGGGACCTGAACAAAGCAGGACAATGGCTGAGCCTCATTTTGAAACCAAGAGGCAAATCAAGAAGGGCTGTGTTGTTGAAGGTCCGGGAAAACCAAGCTAACAAATACATTCCCTTTCTTCCAATACTAATATTCAAGGTGGTAAGGCTTTCCTTGAGTTGGCCAAGCCTGACTTCAGCTGTGTGGGTTCGCCAGACTTTATCAGACAAGTATCTCGTTGCAGATTGTTCAGAGTTATTGCACCCCCTTCCTGTTTGGCAGAATGAGCAATCACTGATTTGTTTACTATGTTTGCTCACTGATCCAAGATCGCGTGAGATGTGTAATCTTCAGCTGCCAAAGGCATACTGCCCAAACAGAACAATGCGACACCGAGAGCAAAGAACAATGTGCTCCTCTCAGGACCTATAGCACCGCAAGAGTTCAGCCATCCCCCTTGACTCATGGACAATGCATGACACCAACATGAACACCAGGACACAGGCAATATCAGCTTCCCTCCAGTGGGTTGGATTTGTTTGGAGGTGGTTGCCCATTTCCCCAAGACCCAGGGGTTCAAATGCAACCACGAATCCAAGTCACCATTCAACTGAGTAAGCTGGGACCGTGATGGGGACCCCTTGCCCCGGGCCGCAAAAACAAAATCAGCCGCCTTCACAGTCTGCTCCGCCGGCAGAGTGGGCTGCGCGGCCTGCGAAGCAGTAAGCCCCTAGGGAAGGCTCCTCCAGGGTTGTTGGTAAGACGACTTCCATGTGGTTGCCCTCCCTTCCACTAACATGGCACCTCTGGGAGGGTACCTGGAAGATTGGTTTCCTCTTCAAGGGACCCGGGGTAAGTCACTGGGAACAAAATCCAGTAATAATGTCCCTGTGAAATCAACAAGGAGGAAAACGCACCATGTTCTTTCGCAAATGGAAGAAGGGCAGAATGGCCATGAATCTTCATGGGGAATCCCGTTCAAATTGGAGATGAACCCCACCTGAATGATGTCCACCAAAGGGCCAAAGGGCCCTTAATTAAATAAAATTGCGAAACTCCCATGAATAGCTTACGCCTACAATCTAACTAAGTTGCAGGACCTACAGTACATGGAACCATAAATTAATATTCAAAGAATCAACATCCGTGGACTCTGCGGGAACCCTTGTTTGAGTTTCATTTGATTTTGCAGCGGAGTATTACTTTGAATAAGGGTTCAAGCGAGAACGTTCCACCCAAAGCTGGTTTCAAGTTTGCAAATCGGCGAAGAAACCTTGGCTGGACAATTGTACGACAAATGCCCGAATCCCAAATGGCAAGTGTGCGAGGTGATAGAGTCACAGCAATGGAGGTCATGTGCCATGTGGCCTCTCAGAGTTTCTTGGGTGTGAGCATGTCTTGGCTGAATTACTGCAGCATTCGCCAACCACCCCCGAGTTGTAGCAAAGCGTGTCAATCATATCAAGGTTCAAATCACTTCTAATAGTATACTCTTCTAATCACGACGAAATGTGATTTAAACGTATCTCACCACCCCATTCTAATGATTGATGATGCTATAGTAGAAGGTTCAACCACAGTCCCCGCAAAAGCACGGACCACGGATCCAGGTGTTGGATCTAGCTCGAGCGTGCTCTTCTGATCCCATCGTTCCAGAACTGTTGTCTAGACTAGTGGAAGCGTATCTGGGACAGGACGTGGGTCTTGAACAGACCAGATTTGGGATTGGAAAGAGAGACCAGAAAGGGACAAACGCACAAGCAGCACCCTTTAAAAACACCCTGCCCGGCTCCCCGGATCCCCGCGGTCGCGCACCTGTCTCCTCCATTGAACTCCGTAGAGCTTCCCGGCCAGTACATCCGGTGCAGCCTGCAGGGTCGAAGCGAGGCTTGCAACGCTTGGTTTACCCATGCTATACCCATGCCATAGGCGAAACTAGGTTGGCACTGCAAAGAAATGGGTTCGTCTTGTTTGAGGCTTGGTACCTACTGTTCGGTAGTGTTCAGAGGAAACCCAGCCATTTTGGGGGCCCCCAAAAAGCAAACACCACACACGCACACACACCACACGCACACACAACACACCCACACCCACCCACACACACACACACACACACGCGCATAGTGCACGTGTTGCAGCTGTCCCTGAGGCTTGCGGATGGTCCTGGTATGGGCCGTAGTGAGTTGCCGATGTTGTTCGCGGTGGTTCTGCGAATCTGACACATCATTTCTGTCAATTTCTGCCAACCTTTCATCTGAACGACAACTACCGCAAACCTGTAGGGGACTATTGGTGTACCTGATACCCCAAACTCAGTAAAAACTGCTTGCCCGAAGCTGGTACTCAACAAAATCCGAAAAAAAAATATGGGCCCATCCACAACCAATACCCGGATAGTATTGCGGATGGACAGAATCATGCACCTGTTGATTCCGTTCCCCAAGCGCCTGCCAAAGGAAGGGTCGTCGCTGGAAAGTCGGGCGGGTGCCCAATGGTCGCGGCCTAGAGTTGGAAGCCCAGGGTTGCCTGTTCCAATATCCCAAAACCCTGCTGTAAAGGCGATCCTCAGAACACGCTGGTAAAGGCGATCTGTTGACTGGACAAAAATAAGTCCTTTAACTGGCTCCTGTATTCACCATCAAAGTCACCCTTAAGTGGTAGGTTGGAGGGAAAAGACCCCCACTTGTCTTTGATAGCCAGCTACTTTTGATAACCCACAGAAATAGTGAAAACGATGACACCTGTTTAAGGGACCCCGTCTCTCTCCATTGAACAGGAGCAAGCGACCCAGTTGGTCCTGACGGACAGACACTCTGGCAAGAACTCCTGTTCCTGGATACCCAAATCGTTCAGCGATTTGGAGCAACGCTTGTCTACCTTGAATGAACCAAATTGCACTAGCTAGGTGGATAATCCCGGTATCAACAGGGTTTCATCCGACTTTCGTCATTGGGGGCCTTGAGCTTTCTTCAACCGATGGGACCAAATCCACTTCGCACCAGTTGGATGGATGAAGGGTTTATCCCCTCCCGCCTATCTTAGAGGGGATAGGGGAAAGTCATAGGTCCTTCGTAGAGGGTTCTTGCCACTACAAAGGCGTCCCTTCGCAAGGATCCATTAAAACAGCCCACTTCGTGCACAAAACACAGAAGTGGCTGAAACAAGAAAGCATGACTGACTCAGACTGACTGGTCAAGAGCCAAGGTCAGAACTTGAGAAGTGCCCATTCTGGCTCAATGCGGGAGATTCATATTTGTCAAAGGAAAGGTGAAATGGCCATTGGCAAACTCCTACAGAATGGCGCCGTCTTGCCGAGTCTCAGCTTCGGCAAGCCAAGACCATGGGCCCATCGGACATTGAAACTCGAGATGGCAACCAACGCCAAACGGTAACCGGCGTCAAGCCGCACCATTCCATAGTCCACTTGCGGTGAGCACTTGTATAGGAAATCAATCTTCTGACCCCTTTTCTCACGCATACTTGTCGACAGGAATCTTCAACCCTCGTCAGGATATGCTTCGGGGTCGATATCTAAACAACTACGACTTGGCAATAGGAGGAGCAGGAAGCAGTCATTGTCGAAAAGTCTACATGACAAGGTGAAGACGAAGCGAACCGTCAAAGCGAAGAGCAACCAACCCCAGCGCGGTGTGAGAGTGCACTGCCTCCTGTCCATTTCCTTTGGAAGGATGTCAACCTGGAACTTGCTCAAACTTGCACAGGTAGAAAAACAGTCATCTGTTGTTGCTTGTTTCTACAAACTGGCAGACCTCAGGCTG
This sequence comes from Effrenium voratum, assembly GCA_963377175.1. NCBI lineage: Eukaryota > Dinophyceae > Suessiales > Symbiodiniaceae > Effrenium > Effrenium voratum. Next base: position 462,031 of record CAUJNA010003661.1, on the reverse strand, counting down.
CTAGAACCTCCACTATACTGTAAGGAAATGAACGCAACAACTGTGCTTGGGGCGGTCTGTATACCATCCCAGCCGGTGCCACTTGGGACGCTGCGAACGGTGCGGGCGCAGGACCACGTGAGCGTTGGTGCCTTCGAGGACGTCCCGTTCCCCCAGACACACCTTATGGGCTTGCTATACCTGGGGGCCCAATCAGACTCGCTTTCTGGTCCAATGATGGTCAAGGTTCTCCAGTTTTGGGCAACAAGGAGGCAATTGATTGGAACCAGAGTGAAACCAGTGCCATGTATGATTACATGACCTAGCGGGACCACCTATCGCTGCCAACCATGGGCTGGTTCCGAGGGTTTTCTCACCATGTTCCCCGGGCTTCGGACAATTGTTGGATGCCTGGCAGCTGCGCTCAAGCGGAATGTTCACTGATGGTCTGACACTCCCATGAGCTGACCCTGAGTCATGGTGTCTCACGAAGAAAAACGGGGGGAACTAAAACTCTTATTTGGGGGTGTCAACATCACCTTGTTGGTTGCCAACAAAGATAGACTTACAACTCTTTTCTCAGCAGATTGCCTTTTAGACGCGCCCGAATTTCAAAGGATGGGCCCCATTTGGACGAAGAGCGTAGTGGAAACCTCCCCTCGGACCCTATTAACAACTGTTGATCGAACAAATGTACCTATAAATAGGAGGGGGGGCAGGATTAAAAAAGTGGGATTGGATTGAAGGTTATTTTGAAACCGCCAGAAAAGGGTGCAGCGAACCTAGTAGATGGATTGCGTAGGTCGTGGACCCCTTAGTTGGTCTTTCCAAACTTAACTATTTGGGTGCAAGGCAACGCTATAGTCCTGGTGCCCGATTGGGAAGGAGTTTCGTCTTTTGGGACCCCTTCCCCGTTGTTTGGTTTCAAAGAGCCACCAAACGGAAATCATTTGCCCAATCCCCGCATCACGCCCAAGAAAGCTTCACCCACTGGGGAAGATGCGGGAGGCCTCTTGAGACAAAGCCACCGGAGCTGAGTTGTTGGGCACATAGGGCTAGGACCGCTGGCAAGGCACTGCTGAACCACAGAAGGCGAGCAAATCGCCCAGTTCACTCGCAGCGCCTAAGTTGAGGTATCCCTGAACATGGCTTCGATCCAGGTGGCCAGAATCAATGCACATGGCCATGGGTCATCCCAATCCTCACTAAAATAGGCTCTAAAATGGGTGGTGCACCTACCAAAATGGGATACCATTGGTTTTGACCCACGGCCGCTTTGGAGTTCGAGACAGCTCGGTCTTGGGGCCTCGCCTCCGAAGCCAAAGGCCGAGACCCCGAAAGCGAAGGCTTTGGGCGTGCGGGCCACCTCCGTGAGGAACCTCGGAGTGGGAGACATGAAGCTTCACAAGTGTCGCAGGGGTAACTTCCATGTCCATTCTGAACCCAGGGATCCGGATCTTTCTAGAAAACCCAAAACCCTGGGGAAGTGGCTGGGTTTTGAAAAGAACGATGGCTGAAAAGAATGGGGAATCAACCCCTGGTGGCCTTGATGTCGCTACCGTTTTCGCCCAAGTAAACCTTGCAAGTCTAAAGGAAGTCAAAATCATCCAGCTTATGTTGTGGATCTCGGCCAATAACTCTAGTGAGTACATAGATGCGTTTCAATGCAGAATATTGTAAATATGAGTGTAGTATGTAAATATATATATATATACATATTATATATGTATATATATAAACACTCATATGTAAACCCTTACGTGCATAGTGTCCGGTTCTGCCAAACCCTGGGCGCCATCCAACAAGTAGTGCGGAGAGCTTCTCACAGTCTATCACAGGGCTGGCACACTTCCCTCACGCGCTAGAGCAAATATACCCAGTTGTTCCTGTCATCTAGGCCCCTCTTTGTGTTGGCTGTGCATCTGGGTATTGATGTGTGGATTCATACAACATGTGAGCAAGCTCCGCGGTCCGGTAAAAACAGATGCCAACACGGAGCAACAACTAAATCAGTCTTGGGAAAATGTCATATTGAACCGGTAAGCCCCACAAACTTTGGCGAAAGGACGGCTTCACCAATACCAAACCAGCATGCCAATCCTACCACGGCCCGTGTTGCTGGGGGAATGACAATAGTGCCGACTTCACAACAAAGGCTCCCTGAAAAAGGAACCTTCATCATGGCATAAGAGCCTCCCCCCGCTGATGGGCCAGTTAGACTGACACCTTTTGAAAGGAGACGCCTGAGACACCAAACACAAACAGCTAATGAAAGCGACTGGCCCCTCAAGCTGCCAAGCTGCTGAAGGTTGGTGCTGATGTGAGGATTCAGTACCTGCACAACAGGTCGCAAACGGCAAGCTGAGAGCAAGGGATCTTACTGAAAAACAGGGGAACAACCTCGGAAGGGTCCCACGTCCAAACCTAAAGTGGGTGGGGTTACTGTCCCCGATTGCAACTGTTAGTGTTCCCAACAGGGGGAATAGCCAAGAAATGGACACTTGGCGAAGTCTCCCACCCACCTCGATCATTTGTGAAGGGAGTGGGGGACATCCAAACTGGCTTTGTCTCCGACTGAAGCGACCAAAATGGCTGATCTCTCATTGATCTCTCTTTGGACCCCCTCAGCTTCCCTGCGTTTTTCCTCATGGAACCAACACTAGGTCCTCCAGTTTTGGAGGTTAGAATAAGGGTACCCCTTTTCTGTAGGCGATTTTAGTAGGGGAACCCTCCCCCCCAAAACAAGGAGGCAACGGGCACTACGGGGGGACCTAGGAACAAAAGCACCACAAGCAGCGCTCCTTCCCCGGGCCCGAGCTCCGAGCTCCGGGCTCCGAGGCCCTGCCTGCAGGTGTTGAGTGCACTGCTGACAACTGGCCAGCCGTGCCAAGCCCAGCGCCTCAGAGGGAAGCAGTTGGGGGGTGAATTTTAGTGGGTCGCAAAAATCTTTGGGGGGAATTTGGGTGGGGAATGTGGGGATAGAGGTGAGCAGTGAAAAAAACCCCTGTTACCCGTAAAGCAAATTACTCCAGCTTCCGCAATCGCTTCCGGAAAGCTTCCGCCAACCGAAAGGTCGCTTACGTTTGCTATTTTTCGAAGATGGAGCTTACGCATAGCTTACGACAAGTTGCTCGTGCCTGATCCCCCGTGAGCAAGAGGCGCTACAACAGCTTGCAGATGGAAAGGCTGCTGCGCAGGCCCAGCAAGACAATGAAGGGCCAAGAGCTGAAAACAAACTTTCAGGGCACGAAAAGTTGTTTTCTGCAGAAAGCGCACGGAACCTCTGCGAGCAAAAGGCGCCAGCAGGACAGAGCAACAACTTGCCTGGAAAGGCGCAAAGGCTTTGCTGCACAGGCTCAGCAGTGACATGGAGGGAAAAACTTTCGGGACCCGAAAAGTTGTTTTCTGCGCGGGTCCACCACGAGCAAGGCGCCAGCATGACAGAGCGACAGCTTGCATGGAAAGGCTTTGCTGCGCAAGCTCAGCATTGACGTGGGCACGCTAGGGATTGAACCCGGGCCGCGAAGCGGGTACGATACCACTACGCCATGTGATCCTGATGTTGCTGCCCGAAGCCGGTGTTCAAGCTTTCACGGCCAGAGAGGGGCAACAGCTCAAGAAAACTTTGCAGACAGCGCACGGGCGCTGCGAGCAAGAGGTGCCAGCACGGCAGAACAACAGCTTGCAGATGGAATGCTGCACAGGCTCAGCAATGATGCTGGAGGGCCAAACGGAAAAACTTTCGGGGCTCGAACAGTTTTTTGTGCTTTCCAATCCCAAGGCCCAAAGGTGAGAAGGCAAAGCCGCAGCAAAACAAGCCCGGGGCTCAACATGTTGTTTTCCAAGCCCGCGCAACGGAGGTGCCAAAACAAAATGTTCGGGGCTCGAAAAGTTGTTTTCCAAACGCGAGCTTTTTTGTTCAAGCTGGCCAACGCGCTGTGCGTGGAACATTATGCAAAAGGTTTGCACAAGCAACCCAGCGGTCAAACAGCAGTTGTCTGAGCCTGAAAAAGTTGTTCACTGAAAGTTGCTCGAAAGAACCCATTCCAGCAATCTGACCCCATTTTAACGCCTAAAAGCATTACGCGGACCAAAAAGCAACTTCTACCAAACAATCTGAACGAAAAACGGGTCTGACAAACAGAGCTTACGCAAAGCTTTCGACGAGTGACTCATGCATGCAGCTTACGCAGGACCTTCCGATCGCTTACGAATCTCGCAAAAACGCTTACCGACTGCAAGAGTAATTTCCAGTTTCATCTAAATTGTTTTTTTTTCGCCGCTCAGGTGGAATGTGGGTGGGGATTCATGTCCACCAACCACTTTTCAGGGGCTGCCTGATTGAAATTCCATAGCCACATGGAGGAGGGAGGCTTTGACATGGCAGAATGATGAGCATCCTTACTTGTCGCTTGTCACAATGTTCATGTATGGGGTTTGGAGTTTTAAGGACTTAGAAAGAAGATGTCTGCAAACAGCAGTGGTTCTCGTCGCCGACACTGGTGCTCAGCAAAATGGGCCATTTGAGAGGCCCATTGCAATCGCCTGTGCATAGATAGTCTGGGATTGATAATTTCTGCTCAATTTTAAGACATTGAGGACAACGGTAAACTGGAAAGAGGAAACACCCACAGTTGTCACCGCAGTCTATGCATGAACGTGAGACATATTCCAGATCAAAGTCATCAACTTTCGCCCACGAGGGACCCTTCTCAGGGGTCAAAGGCACACTCTCAGGTACTTGACCTCAGGGTCGAAATTGCAGGCCCAACAAAGGGTGGTATCGTTTTGGCTTTCCAATTTAATAACCGCTACAGGGTGTCCCTTAACAAGAACCACTGAACAAGGACCACTCGTTTTGGTTTTTGGTTTTTGGTTTTTGGTTTCCCTTTTGTTTTTGGTTTCCCTTTTGTGACACCCACAAGGCCGACCTCCGCCCCGTGGACGCGCGTCTCGGGCGCCGCGCCCCGGCCGCGGCCTCCGCGTGGCCGCAGCAGCTCTTGGTGGAGCTCAGAAGCCTCCGGAGATTCTTCCCCGGAGCGGCGTGGAGCAGCCAGTGGCTCACAACCAAAACGAGGGTGACCGCCGGGGAACCCATTCCGGACCGGAAAAAAAAAAAAAACAAGTAAGGGCGGAGAAACAAGTTGTGTGTGGTCCTTTGGGCCCAAGTAGCACAAGTTGGGAACCCTTGAAATTGGCCGATTAAATGCGGCTTGCTTGCCTGCTGTTTTGTCTAGGGAATCCGAGAAAGAGGCTCAAGGCTGCAAGAATGGCCGGTAGGAAGCGGCCAGCAAGTGGAGTCCCGGGAATCAAGGCGCCTGCAATAGTAGTTTGTCTCAATAGGGGACCCCCAAATAGTGAGTCTTCCTTTGGCTTCCCTTTGAAACCAACCAAACGGGGGTACCCTCAGTAAAGGAGCAACCCATATTTTAGCCTGCCTTTTTCTGTCTCCAATTCACCTGACCTCACCTAGAGTTGAACGCCAAACCAGACAACATGCGCACACATCAGCTGAACAAGCCAAACACTAAGTTGTTCACAAGTTGATGGCCAGAGCACCTATTTACATAGCAAGGCCTGCACACCACAGCTGAAGCAAGCCAAGCCGCAGTCGACCCTGCCCAACCATATGTGGAGGAACTTGACTCGGTGCCCGCCGAATTGTTGTGACGCATCCAAAGAAAACAACGATGAAACAGGCTATCAAACTCTCCGAGGGCCAGTCGCGTACTTCAGCACTCGCGACAGAGCGCCCACCTGGCATCGCAAAGAGGAAAGGGGATATGTGCAAGCTGAAACAGCCAAAGACCCTCACACAAACAGACATGTGGTCCAAGGTAGTTAAAGGAAGCCCGTCACCAGTGTACCCCATCATGTTTTGGCCATCTAAAGGCCAAAGAAGCGACCCTGAAGGCGTGCTCGCGCTTAACTCTTGGTTGTCAGCACCAAGTCTCGGACAAAAAGAAAACATAAAACGCCTCACAACAGAGCCACTCGGCTCTAAATTGGCCCATATTGTTTTCGCCTCGCCCCCTCGCCCCTCATTCCCCTTGATTCATATATGGAACTGAAATGCGGTTAAAACAACTTCGGAGCTAGTCCGTCTGTTCCGGATTCCAAGGGCAACAAGGAAGAACCTGACGTGTGGAAATCACTTTGCACGACTTCACCTGGTAACCCTTAAGTGTCTATCCACGTAAGGCAAATTCCAATCAGAACACACAAGCAATCCGGGTCTCCAGCCACGAGCAAACGGGAATGCCATTCGTGACAAATTTGAAGGTTATCCAGGTCTGGCTTCTCATCCTGCGTGCACCCACCACATAAAGGACACCATAGAAACACACACACACACACATTTTTCTATTGGGTGAAGGCTCTGGACACAATCATATTGTGGTTTCCGCGGCTCCCGTAACACGAGTCATTTGAGAGCCATCTTGAATTTTGAGGGGTGAATTCAGGGAGTCCTCAATGTCCCTCCCAAGGACTACTGGATGGTTTGACCAAAACCTCACGTCGTGAATTTGCGCTCTGCAAGCAACTCCGCTCGCACTTCCCCACTGCACGTGGGAGTGGATCAACGCGCGCCTCGATGGGATCCCCCAGCGCCGTGCCGGTGCCGTGGCACCTGGGAAACATCATTTTCAGGCGGAACAGGTTCCAACCAAAACCTGACCCAAAATCCGGGCCAAACCGGGCTGGGGCTGCCTCAGGGCGCGGATATGCAATTTTTGGGCTGGTCTGAGATTGGTTGTGGGGCGTTGCTCCAACCAACCAAACCTAGCCCAAAACTTGCGAAGCAGCATCCCTAGTCAACCTTAAACCCTCCCAACAGCATCCTGGATATCAGCGAACCCCAAACAAAGCCAAGACCCGCCCTCATTAAGACCTCAAGCCCAACACTCACTCCAAACCAGCCCTGCGCAACTCGGAACTGCCATCAAATCAAAGCCGATGGCGAGAAAGCCGGTGCTCCCGCTCTCATCCTACACTCCAATGTGTTGAACTCCAAGCGGCGGTTTTCTCAGAAGTTGTGTGACTGTGTAAGCATGCGCGCCTGAAAGCTCAGCATGCAGCAGGGACAGCAAACAAGAAAGCAGGACGGCGAAAAAACAGGCGGGGAGGGAAGCAGGGAAGGAAAGAGCAAGGAAGAGAAGGAAAACAGGCAGGAGCCAAAGAAGCATAGCAGCTGGCAGCATAGCAGCAGGGAGGGCGGAAAACACACTATGGCAAACTGGCCCGGAGCGTAACCAGTCATGAAACCACCTCGGCCTTGCGCATCCGCTGGCGAAACACTTGCGCGGAACTTGCGCAAAATCTTGCGAGTCAAAACTGCAAAAAACCGTGTAGGACTTCTGGAGCAACCAACAACAACCCCCCACATATTTTATTGGCACTGATGCTGGCACTGATGCTTGAGCCACCAAACTGTTCGGGATGCAAATCCGACTTGAGCGAACCTTGTGAACACTGCTCAAACTTGGCACGCCGAATTCCAAGCGGCGGCCTACTTACCCGAAGACTAACCGAAACCCTGCGATGCCCTCATACACTACTGGCCAGACTATATACAGTCCGAGTGAGGCCGGTGATGCTGGGGAGGCTGCCGGTTACGCGCGACTGCCACCAAATCACAGGTAATACAGTGTTGACGTTAAGTAATTGGGGACGCTGGGGATGTGCCCCCCTAGCCGACAAACCAACCAACCAACCAACCAACCAACCAACCAACCAACCAACCAACCAACCAACCAACCAACCAACCAACCAACCAACCAACCAACAAACCAATGAGTCAGCCAGCCAGCCAGCCAGCCAGCCAGCCAGCCAGCCAGCCAGCCACCTAGCCGACCAACCAACCAACCCACCGACCAACCCACCAACCAATCAACTTCTCAACCGGATAAACAAAAACAACAACGGGGCTAGCAAACCCCCCGCAAAAAAGAAGAAGAAACAAAACTGGATCTGCCAAAACGAGTCTACCATCGCTTCAAAATATTAGGGACATCTTCCAAACAAGTCTGGTGATCTAGGCATATGTGGGTGTGCTTTTTTGAGGGTACCAGTTGTGTGGTTATTGTTCAAAGGGAAACCAAAGGAAGACCCCCCATTTTGGCCGTGAATGTTTCTTCCAGTTGCAGGTCTTGGCCTCTCGCGACTTCATCCGAGGCCCCGGCTCCACAAAGTCTGGCGGAACACCAGCCCGCAGCATCTGCGGCCGAGCAAAACTCGGGAAAGGAACCCCAAAGCCCTTTTTTGTGAGACCTCCTCTTTGCGCTTTTTGCCCCTGTTTCAGTTCGATGCCTTGCAGAGTTTCTCACTAGGTCAAAAGTATCCCAGTGCAACAGGGGGCCAGTGGAGCGTCGAGCGGGAACCAATGGCGACTTCTCGTACTTGACGACATCAGCTTCAACATGAACAGTCAGCTCGTAAGCGGTCGATTTGCCCCGAAAAGGAACTGCAAAGCCCTGGCAGGGTGCTGGTGCATTGGACAATAGACCCACAAACACTCCATAGATGGAATATCCACGGTTCGCCCCCGAATCACCCAAACTCGTCGCTGAACGTCACCTCCAGTGTGCTTGGGCATGCTTCAAGTCCACAAAAGACCCTGCCCCCCAAGCAACGTGGGACATTGGCCTCAAGTCGTTTTCCTAGGTCCTTGTCCAATCTCACAACACACCCACATGCTCATCACGTTTGCTTGAACAATCCGTCGACGTGGTTTCAAGCAACCTCCCGAGATAAGACAACATGGCGCTGGTCTGGAGTGAGGATGGGAGCCTGAAATCGCTTCCACTCACGATAGGTGCGCCAGGGAAGATGCACATTGCGGTCCATGAAAAGGATGCGGAGAAGCAACATGGTTGATTGAAAGTGCAAAGACAAGGGCACAGCAACCTCCAAACATCAACAAGGGGGTTCTTTTGCTGGTCAACGGACGATTGACTTAGTTGTTGCACGAACTACGGACGGTCTGCGAAGGTGCAAACGAAAAGCAGCGCAGGGTTAAGCAAACCACACAGTTGGCACGTCTTTTTCCCCAGTTGTCCTCCAGGAGGCAAATGACGTCCTACAAGTACCTTCTTCATGCGTGCAAGAACGAGTCTGCTATCCTGAAGGACATGTAGCCAAAAAGAACTCTACCAAACATGCAAACATGCTTGGCTTCTCAGCACGACAATCAGTGAACAAAAATGCCGTCAGGATGTCCTCCAACCCCAAGCCCAGAGAGGCATCCTATGTCCTTGTACCCTTAGCTAGCAAACAGCTTTGGAACTTGGTGGTCCTCCGGCGGAACTCCCCCGGACATGAGAATTCTTCCGGTGCCAAAAGAGCGCCGCGTTTTTAATTACCCATCCTGTTTGGATTTCTCTCTGGAAAAACTCAAGAACTTTGTTGCTACTTGGCACACAGCCACAGCCAAACCAAGCTCCATTCATGGCTTCTCACGGGACCTCCAGTCCGGCAGGCGTGACTGAGGACCTCTCCAAATGATAAGTGTTGTACCAGTTTCCTGACATGTGCGTTGGGAGGTCAGTTGCTCTCCGGCAACATGTGGCTGGAGAGCGGCTGGGGGAGTATCCCTTTTTCAACGCCCAGAGGTTATAAACTAGGTCCTCCAGTAGAGAGGTTTGAACAAGTTGGTACCACCCCAAAAACGAAACGGTAAAAGGGCACTACAGGGGGACCCAGGAAACCTCGCACCAAAACCACGAGAGGTTCACAGCCCGCTCACTTCCAGCTCGCGGCGCGGTCGGCGCCTCCTCCTGGGCCAGGCCGTTGGGGGCGGACAGCGTGGCGCTGCGCCCGTCGCTGTTCACAGCCATGGACAGAATCTCGCCTGCTGGGCTGAAAGATCCTTGGAACGGCGAACCAACCAATATATATATATATATATTGTTCAAGCCCATCATTTCAGGATGTGAGCAACCATTTCAGAAGCAAGCCCATCATTTCAGGATGTTGCTGGAAGGGAGGCCGACCAGGAGTGCTCTGACAACTCGGAACGGTGCGCCAGTGCAGCTGTGCATGTCTCGAAATAATTGGCCTCCTACATTGCTGTACTACATCATCGAGAGTAAAAGGCAGAACATGATGTCGCGACGGGACCTAGTCATTTCTGCCAGAAGCCCTGATTGCCTCGTGTGTGTTGTTTACAGAAACAAGCAACACCAAGGGCAAACGGGCATGAATGAATGCTTGTCCACCGGGTGTTCAGTTCAGCCTCATATCCATGCTTTGCCCACACAACCACTTTCAAAATGGATATCCCACATGTTGCAAGTAGCCAACAGGAAAGTCCAGTGTTTTACACAATGGTGAGAGTAGATAGAATTCAATGTTAACGGTTATTCAACCATGGGCACGCACTTAAGGCCCAATCTGCAGACCTACCTCTGCATGACCCTGCAGGGTCCAAAGCACTCACTGCTGAGCAACTGAACGGATGCACCGAGAGCGCACATGGCCTGCTGCGCCTGATTCAGCATCCCAACGTGAAGCCGGCCTAAGGATGCTTGCGAGTGCCAATCAGGGAACCCTAGCCGATCTGCAAGGCTCTATGGCTGTATTGACCCAAGGCCTTAAGGGATGAGGCTCCTTAGTTTGCTATACTCCAAAACCAAACAAATGGTGTACACTGCTAGTAGATAATTAAGCGTTGTTCGGCCACTAGATAGGCCATAGGCGTGTAGCTTTGTGTCTTCAGAAACAATCAGTGAGTTGGGGCTTGGCTTGGAGCGGCGGGTCCTAAGGAGCCACGGACAATACTCTGTGCTCCCAAACAGACCTGGCAATTGCGTGTGTTTCGAACCCCTTGAATGACAGGTTGCGCCCCCTAGCATGCTCCCAAAAGCCCACAACAGTTGGGTGGAGGAACAGAGACTGAAAGGGCTCATAAAACGATAGGGTGACAAGTGACATAGTTCGTGATTTGCCCTCTAATCCCCGACACGTACATCAGCAGTTGTGTGGCCTGCAAGGGCTCAGTTGGGCGCAATCATGAACTACTTTGTCTTCCAGCCGGTTGTGAGATACCGGCATGGGCCGTTTGCTCTCTCGCTAGTAAGCCAGCCCACCTGAATCCTCTCCCTGGTTGCAAGCTGCAAAGCTGCAAAGCCAAGGCCAGATTTGCGGACGTTAACGTTAAAAGGATTTTAATTTTGAGGTTTCGTGAAGTAAGAATCGTGATTGATTGATTGATTGATTGATTGATTGATTGATTGATTGATTGATTGATTGATTGATTGATTGATTGATTGATTGATTGATTGATTGATTGATTGATTGATTGATTGATTGATTGATTGATTGATTGATTGATTGATTGATTGATTTGCGAGATTTTAAAATTGAACTCGATGTGGGACATATTTCTTTCAGGCTGCTTGAGCGCAGGTCAGGTTGCAACACCAACATGCGGAAGTCATGCCTGCCTTTGGGTGCTTGAGCGCCCTTGGGGGACCCTGACTTCATGTGAGACCATACAGAGATCCCCACTTTTCACACGTCAGAGTGCCGGCAAAAGCCGCAAAGACGCAGATGGCAAGCACATTTTTTGCCTGTATGCTCGAAAAAGAAACTCCCTGTCCGCCAGGCGCTCCGGTTCAATAGCCCTTACCTGGTGAGGTAGAAGTATGTGGACTTAAGTGGGAATCCAGGGCCCCGAAAGGTGGCCGAGCATCTTGAAGCCTGGGATCAAGCTGCTTTTCAGGCGTGAGTTGAGATAAGGTGTGCCACAGAATTGCTGCCTTGCAAGCCTATCTCCGAATCCCATACCTGAAAAGGCCCAAGATTGGAAGCCATGGCCACTTTCAGGCAATCGACTTTGCTGCAGCTCAAGCAGCTTGAGGAATCGACGCGATCCACTGAAGTGGGCGCGTGCAAAATGGCGCCAAGCTGGGCGAGGAACTTGTTTTGCGTGGCTTCGGTTTGCCGGGGCAGGTGCACTATGGGCTGCTTAGGTTGCTTGGCACCCGGTCAATCCAGGTCCAAGGCCAGGTTTTGTGCTTGGAAACTCTGCAACCTGGGAGTAGCCCCCAGATGCCATCTCTCGAAGATGACCAAAGACAGGTGCAGTAAGTTGTCCAAGGTCACTCCCTGCAGGCCTCGGTTGAAGTTCGCACCCAGAGACAAAGACTCCAAGTGCAGGGGCAAATGCTCCAGGCGTTGGTTGAAGTGATCACCGAAAGCCAAGCTCTGCAAAGTGTCAGGCAAAGCCACATCTTTGAAACTTCGGTTGAAGCTACGCCCGAAAGTCAAGCTTTGCAAGCAACTTGGCAGATCAACTCCCTGCAAGGGTTGGTCGAACCCGTCGCCGAAAGTCAAGCATCGCAAGCTCTTTGGCAGATTCACTTCCTGCAAGCATTGGTTAAACCAGTGGCCAAATGTCAGGCTGTGCAGCGTGCTGGGCAGATGCACTCTGTACAAACTCTGATTGAAATGCTTGCCGAAGGTCAGGCTCTGCAGGCTACATGGCAGAGTTACTTCCCTGAGGCTTTGGTTAAACTGATCGCCAAAGGTCAGGCTCTTCAGGGTGCTTGGCCAAGTCACGTCTTGCAGACTCTGGTCAAACTTCCCGCCGAGTATCAGGCTCTGCAAGCTGCCTGGCAGACTGATGCCCTGCAAGCTGCGATTGGCCGAGGCACAAAAGTGAAGGCTCTGCACGCTGGGCAGGGCCAGTCCCGATTCTTGGTGCGTCAGGTTGAAATACTTTCCGAAAGTCAGGCTCTGCAGACAAGGCATTGTCACACCTGTCAAGCATTGGTTCAAGTTGCCCACGCTGAGGCTGCGCAGACGGGGCAGAGCCACACCCTGCAAGCTCTTGTTGAAGCGATCCCCGAACCTGAGGGTTTCGAGGGTCGTAAAAGTCAAGCCAGTCAAGCCTTGGTTGAAGCTCTGGCCGAATGTAAGACTCTGCAAGTTGCATGGCAGAGTCACCCCCTGCAAGCTGTGGGAGAAGTTGTCCCCAAAAGCAAGACTCTGCAAGCCCGCTGGAAACGCTATCCCTTGCAAGCGTTGGTTAAAAAGCATTCCGAAAGCTAAGTGCTGCAAGCCATCCGGCAATGTCACTCCTTGCAATGGTTGATTAAATCGCGAACCAAAAGTGAGGCTCCGCAAGCTGCTTGGCAGAATCACACCCTGCAGGCTGTGGTCAAAGCACTCACCGAAAGTCAAGGACTGTAAGCTGTTTGGCAAAATAACTTCCTGCAAGCTCTGGTCAAAGTGCGCACCAAAAGTCAGGCTCTTCAGGCTGCATGGCAGGGTCACCCCCTGTAAGCTCTGGTCGAAATGCTTGCCAAGAGACAGGCTCTGCAAGCTGCTTGGAAGAGTCACTGTGTGTAAGCTTTGGTTGAATTGCGCTCCAAGAGTCAGGCTCTGCACGCTGGATGGCAAAGTCAAGCCCTGCAAGTCCTGCCAAAAGTTATCCAGGAAATTCACTCGCATGATGCCGTCCAGACCTCCGTCAGCTTCTTTCATACTGCCAGCCTTCAGCGCACACCATGCCTCGACCACGTCCGCATGAGCGTAGGTGAAATGGCCGCTGGACTGATTGTGCAGGCCCTGCTCCTAATCCGTGCTACACAACCACACAAACAAATAGAAAGACAACGCAGGCAAACAAACACCTACCCACCCAGCCACCCAGCCACCCACACTCGCCCACACACACACACACCCACACACACACACACATTCACACACAGACACGCACACACAGACACACACCCACACACACACACACACACACACCCACAGTCACGCACACAAACACACGCAGACGCACACACTCACAGAGACGCTCACACACCCACACCCACACCCACACACAAATACAAAAAACAAACAAACAAAAACAAACAAACAAAAACAAACAAAAACAAACAAAAACAAACAAGCAAAACACACACAGACACACGCGCACACACACACACACAAAGACACTCACACACACAAACACGCACACACACACACACACACACACACTCACACAAACACACAGACACACACACAGACACACACACACACAGATAGATTCACACACAGACACAGACACGCACACACACACACATAGATTCACACACAGACACAGACACACACACACACACACACACACACACACACACACACGCGCACACACAGACACACAGACACAGACACAGACACAGACACAGACACAGACACAGACACAGACACACACACACACACACACACACACCCACACACCCACACACGCACCCACGCACCCACACACCCACGCACCCACGCACCCACGCACCCACGCACCACGCACGCACGCACGCACGCACGCACGCACGCACGCACGCACGCGCACCACCCACCCACCCACGCACGCACGCACGCACGCGCAAACGCACACGCGCACACACACACACACACACACACACACACACACACACACAACACATGTGCGCGCACACCCACACAAACAAACAAACAAACTCAGACACACACACACACACACACACCCACACCCACCCACCCACCCACCCACCCACCCACCCACCCACCCACCCACCCACCCACCCACCCACCCACCCACCCACCCACCCACCCACGCACGCACGCACGCACGCACGCACGCACGCACGCACGCACGCACGCACGCACCCACACGCACGCACGCACGCACCCACAGGCACGCACCCACACGCACGCACGCACGCACGCACGCACGCACGGACGCAGGGCCGCACGGCCGCACGGACGCACGGACGCACGGACACACGCACGCACGGACGACGGACGCACGGACATACGGACGCACGCACGCACGCACGTGCACGCACACGCGCACCCGGACACTCAGACACTCAGACACTCAGACAGTAAGACAGTCAGACAGTCAGACACTCACACACAGAAAGATAGACAGGAACTGTCACACACGCACCCACACAAACAAACAAACACGCACGGACACTCACACACACACACACACAAAACCACACTACCCTTCAACCACACAAACATACAACCAACACCCAAGTCAAAAAACACAAACACAAACAACAAACACAACAACACAAAACAAACACACAGGCTACCTTGTAACAAGTTACCAGCAACCACGCATATGACACAAACATTTGAAACCAAAACAATGGAGTGGCACATCACAATTGGAACACCATATATTGAGTGGGCTGCCTCTTGATGCAGGTGTCTGGACTGGTAATACGTGAGAGAAAGCCAGCTTGAGTGGGTACTACGCAGCCGACTTACTGGGTTCGGTATCATGCCTCCATTAACGTAGACACGAATCAGAAAACCAAAAGGGCCTCCTTCCACAACGTTTTTCTGGCTGACTGCTGAGCGCCCTTCATCCCCGGGATTGATTGTGGCTCAGCTCTTGTTGTCCTACGTTTCAATGAGATTCCACCCCTGGTTGCCCGTTCTGTTTCGTGTCTGTTTTTGTGTACTTGTTTTTTGATTTTTGTATTGCTTTGTGTGTTGGAGTCTGATTCTCGTGTTTGACGCGTTTTGTTTTCGTTGTGGTTTTTGCTTTGTGCCAGTCACCTTGCTCTGAACAGAGGGCACATGCCCGATGAGAACGGTTTTCAGAGACCCGAAAGGGCCTCGCGACTGTGTCTGCCTATTTTATTCCAGGTGTTGGAGTCATTGTGCACATCGCTTGTGGTGAAGCCGTCAGCCAGTGTGATTCCTTACCATGGGTTCTGACTCAGGCCCCGCCAGGGCCAGGTGTTGATATTGACGCAGCCCTACTGAAGAACTGGGAAAAAACCAGATACCCCAACATACAAAAGGGAAAGAGGATCCGAATAACAAATTCTATCGGCAACACGAAGCTTTGCTGACTCACTTTCCTCTCCCAGCTTTCTAACTTCCAAATTCTGCCGGTCCTTGCGGGGCGAACCCAGACCGAAGCTTCGACAGTCGGCTCCTTAAGCGTCTGGGCGGCCACCAGCCTGGAGGTCCCGAAGATCAGTCGCAGCTGCGCGGGCTTCGGTGGGAGCTTCAGCCTGGCTCAAGCTTCAAGCAAAACCGCTTTGGGTATCGCAAATGGTAAAGAACCAGGGCCAAGCCTCGCAACTTGTTAGGACTCTTTGCCTGAAGTTGAAATTCCAACAGGGTGCTCCTTACCAGAAGGGCTTCCATCCCTTTGTGGTTGCCTTTTCAACAATCATTCCCATTCATTCCCATTCATTCCCATTCATTCCCATTCCCATTCAATTTCCATTCCCATTCCCGCTCCCACTCCCATTCGACTCCCAGTCCCACTCCCATTCCCGTTCCCAGTCCCATTCCCACTTCAAATCTCCAATTCAAATTCCCATTTCCCGCTCGTCCCTATTCCTATTCCCACTCCCGAAAACACCAAAGAAACCATGAAGGAAATCCACCGAGATGTGTTTTAAGTGCAGATCTAGCCAAAGGGAAATCCAAACACCTCAGCTTCAACTTAACTCTTGGTTTGGATTGGTGGTTTGGAGGTTGGGGGTGGTTTCCCAGTACAGGAACCAGGAGTTCAAATCCCCCAAGCCACCAATCCAAACTACCGGTCCCGACGCCTCACCAGGCGCACAAGCTCCCAGCCCAGCAGTTCCTCCTCCACGTCCAGTCGAAGCTCTGTCCCGTCCAGGCCGCAAATCGTCAGCTCCATCGGGCTGGGGTCCAATGCCCATGTAGCGGGAAACCGCAAAAGCGTGGCAAAACCAAGGAGAAAGCTGTTGCATAGACGTATACCATGTGGGACTTGGGAAACCACGGCTATAGGACAGGTCAATATAGGGGAAATATGGGGAAATCATGTTTCTCTCAATACGACTTCAGAATCTCAGAAATTTAAAAGGAAATTAACAGGCCAAGATGAAAAAGGCAAACTGGGGTGTGGAGACTGGCCAAACAATAGCCAAAAAGTTGGTCTAAAGCAATAATGTTCCCGCAAAGTTTGTTTACAGTCCAGAGGCTGAAGACAAAACCCCGAACAATGCCGATTCGCACCCAGGGCTTGGGGAAGCTGAACAGGGAAGTCGGCTTGACCGCCCTAAGCGCCTCACCGACTTTCTGATGCATGATGGGTTCTTCTGTTTGCATCTATGGGTGCTCAGCTCCAAGAAGAGGGTGTCCCAGGCCAAACCGCCAACATGTAGGCTGCTGCAGGAGCAGGTGAAAACATGGGTTTCGCCTACGAATCTTGGTGCATGTTTACCAGCAGTCCTTCTGCAGTTTGGTTAGCTCGAGCCAAAGGATGATACGTCTGCAGCCACAAGCATGGGCAAACATCAGCATACTACGTCATCTATGTTCATATATCCATATCTATATATAATATAATATAATATGTACATAGATGTATACATGTGTACGTACATGCACGCGTATGTGTATGCGTATACTATGCACACATCCCACCGCTTGGCGCACCGCTCATCCACAGCCGGATCTCACCCCACAAGCAAACCAGCGACTGCCTTTGTGCGGCTAGTTCGTGCCTATGCGTTTTCACATTTTTGCTTCTAAGCTGACAAACATGTTCGATCCGTGTTCTTGCCAAACGCATGGCCCACCACAACTCACCAACATGCGCGGTAACGTTCGTGATTTCCGCCTTAATACATTTTCTGACGTGGTGCCCCTAGAATTGGCTAGAATTGACTCGTGTCCATCATCTTCCTACCTCCGCGTTTGCGCCCCCCCCCCCCCGAAAAACATGTTCAGAATCTGGCAATGGGTATGAACTTCAATTGGGAACCTTTGGTGGTCACTCACGTGGGAATCTATGTCCATCAACCATTTTGTAGGGTGTTTCCAACTCTCAAATTCATACCAAATATATTCAGTAAACGCCCTCTGAATATATTCCTTCTGCCCAGCTTCATTTGTCTACATAATGTCAAATTTGTCAGGTCCAAGGTACAGTCCCTGAAAACAACTGCATCACCACACCCAGAACTACAATATGTTACAAACAGGTTTCAAAATAGACCTCACCCTCGCAATGGACTGGTGCACAGGCCCGTTGTTGGAAGACACCAGCTTTCTTTTTCCGGAATGCGGCCTGCGCCAAACCATGGAAGCTGACAACTTGGCCCAGCTCCTGGGTGCACGACCACAACGTACTTCTTGTCAGATGTTCAATCTTAGTCAATCGTAAGATACATCAGCCACGCTCAAATTGACAGACGCTTCCCCAACGGGACAGTTTTGGGAGATGTGAGTTCCCATGTCCCTCCCAAACGGGCCATAGATTGCCCGGCTTTTTTTCCGAACCTCACCCAAGGCTCAGCTATGTTCCGAGGAGACCCCAAGCGCGCTTCTCCAACCCCGAGCTTCCCGACGCCAGCAGCAAAGCCACCGCTGCCTCGCCCCGCACGTAGCCGTCGGAGCCCGAGGCGAAGGAGAAGCAACGGCCCTGACGCGACAGCCTCGGCGGGTACTCGAAAACGTCGCGCCAGGTGTCTTTCCTCCCCTTCTGAGTCACAATCAAAACCCGGTATTAAAATGGTTGACCCAGAACCATGTAAGGAAACACAAAGGCGGCCGCATGCGGCCGCAACTATTTCTTGCTGGGATTGTCCCTTACTAACCTTCATCTACACGGGTTTTGATTGCAAATCTTCTGAATGGACGGCAAATAAGCTTAAAGTTGTGTGTGTGGCACTGACATGGTTGTCAGAAGAAAAAAAACACATAGCCAAGGACGGGGAACAAGGCGTTTTGCTACCGTTGTTTTATTTCCTGGGGGAAGCGTTACAAAATAGAAATCAAGAGCAAAACCGCCATCACAAAATCCACTGCCTTTAGTTCTGCAAGTAAAGACAGTCACTCACATGCTGTTGGCAGCATACGTGTCATCAGAGCTGGAGGAAGTCTTGCCCGAGACCCGAGGCGCCGCGCATCTGTGCCTTCGAGTAGAGGACGAAGATCTGCGTGCAGACGGGGGCATGGCGCCCAGTGGCTTTCAGAGGGAAGAATGGCAAAGCTTTTGAGCACGAACTGGGGTTTCCAAAAGTCGAGGAACCTCAAAAGATATGTTGAACCTCAAACATCGAGGAAACCTCAAATAACTCAGAACTGGTTGGCTTCCTCGAAAATGGTTGGTTTCGTCCAGGATTCCTGTTACATGTCATGCAAAAAGGCCCATCTTCGCAAGTTCAGGAGACGAAGATCTCGGGAACCAGCTGCCTGGACAGCGCCGTCCCAGCGCCAGTTGCCTAAAATTGGCAACGGGTTTCTGGTTGCTAGAGGTGCTAGGGGCCGAACAATTAGAACACTGGATTGGGGCACGTTCAAACAGTAGGTGGTGATTTTGGCAGAGTACTATTGGTAATTGGCTATATTAGCCCCTTATATTGAGACGTCAAACATGGGACAGTTGGTCTTGGTCTTTGTCCCCAATGTCTCGAACCTCTCAAGGGCTTGGTCGGCAAATCTGCACCGACCGGATAAACATCCAGCAATGTCAGAAGCACAAACAGAAACACGTTGTCTGTTGGCTATTGGCTGTTGTCTGTTGGTTGTGTTGATGACGATTATCTTGTTGTGGTTGTCGTTGTCATTGTCGTGGTTGTTGCTGTTGCTGCTGAAGTGATCACCGCCACATACTGATAGATTCCCTGCGATTGGCTGCAGCAAACTTGTCCATCGCGATGCGCAACACTGCTGCGGCGTCAGGGTGATTGTTCAAAGCTGTTCTCAATGAAGCGCAATTAAGCGCAATGACTGGTCACAAGCATGAGCTAGACACAAGTTGCTCTGGTGGCAGCGCGCTGCACTTGGTGACTTGCGGTGGCTTGTGAGCATGGCCTAATTGAACCCAACTTACTGCTTGAGTTGCACCTGCCTCTTGTGACTTGTGACACGGGGAAGTTTCGCCACGCGACAAAACTTAGCAAAACTTAGGGTCCCTGGTTCACACATTCCAAAACAAAACATGAAGCTTCTATGAGTTTTGAAACATTCCCATCACGAGGTAGATTCTGCTGGGGGGCACAGGCGGACTTCCAGCTGTTCCGTTTGCAAGAACGTCGTGTCAACCAGCCATGGCTCGTTGGTGGACCGTTGCCCTTCCTGGCCGAGGCTGCTCAAAGACGATCTGATCGAACAGGTAAATCGCGCCAATTCAGGCAGCATAAACATGTGTTCAAAGCTTAACACGGTGCACATATGGGTCTGCTTTTTCTTGAGGGGACCCCAAAACGGTGCTTTTTCCTTTAGTTGATTCTTTTTAAAACCACCACAAGAGGGTTACCCCACACAAGCCACACCCATATGCAACGGCAAGCCGGAAGCACGGACAATCCTATACCCAGGGGCCCCGCGATCAGCATCAGCTCGCATAGTTTGGCAAGTCATAGCGGAATTGGCAGTTGCAATCACTCGGTCCGATCGTGGCGGGGGCTTATGAATTTTAGCAAAAAACCTCAGGAATTATGAGGTTCAGCAAGTTGTCTGATAAGAAATCACCCTACACTTGCTGCCCTCAACAAAAACACACCCAGTTGCGGGAACACTCGTAAACCTATACATGTTGCTTCTATCACAGGGGCGGCCTTTGGCGGCGCAAGGTCCCGCCGCCGGTCTCGCCACGAGCCGCGCCTGAGGCGCCAGCAGCAGGTTGCACGCGGCAACCAAGGCTGGACCGCCTGCAGTTGAACGGTTGCGGCCCGAAACGGCGTCCGGGGATGAAGTGTCCGGGCGCCGGATGATCCGTGAGGATGCGTAACCTGGCTATCCCCCAGAAAGGTGCTTCCTTTGATAGCTATTGGCTTCTTTCTGGGGAAGACTGTCAGGATGTTAAAGCAGCTACACCCTACGGCTTCCCAAGGTTCAGCTGTTTTTTTCATGGGATGCCAAGAGCAAACGCGCGCTCCATGAAGCAACATGCAAAATGGCTGCTTGCCGGGTTTGCAAGAGCAAATCGCCAAGGGTTCTGCAAGCCTCCCAGCAGATCGCAACACCTCTAGCGCCAAACGTGAGATCCTTGCCGCGAGGCTCCAAGAAACATAGCAGCGAAAGAGCCTCACAAGCTTTGACTAAATATGATCAACTCCTCTTGGATCCTGTGGCAGCTGCCGCTAGCGCGAGCCCGACTGACTGCGGTTTACATGAGCGCCGGACCGCGATGCAAGCCGTGAGCCACGGCCCGCTTCGGCGCCCATCAAACAGGCTCGAACTGTCCAGAAAGGCGGCAAGGCACAGAGCTGAGGGGTTGGCTGCAACCAGCCAGGGCACAAGCCCGAGCAGCCAGTCGGAAGGCGCCTCCAGCAAGGCGACAAAGCGTGGCTGGCCAGGCGAGTGCATGTCTTAGAAGCTCTCAAGAATCAGTACCGGCTAGCTTTGTCTGAACGGCGCAAAAAGCAGCCGCCATCTCGACAAGCCGAGCTGCGCTTGTCTGTATCAGCCTAATTCGAGCACGTGGTGACGAAGACGGCAAGCGCTTGAGGCGGCTTTGGCCTTTCGTTTCGGGCGTCGGGGCGTTGCTTGGACGCGCAGGCAACCCTCAGGGGCTGGCCATAATAATATGGTCCCATGGTGATGCTGGTGATCGCATTTGTTTTGACAACCCAGCGTTGATTCTCCAACACAGTTCACATCGAACGAAACAAAATAATTAGCACGCGATGCCTAATGATCAATTCCGAGAACCAGAACCCATGATGTTGACTAAACCAACCGAGGCCCTTGCTTGCTCATTCTCAGCACAGAATGAGGGAATGACCCCCATAAACCATGCCCTATGGTATTCCTTTCAGGCTTGAGGGAACTACCGTGGATGGTTGCGAAATCCATTTCGCACCACCTAAGAAATGTCGCTTCCCCATCCACCGGCAAAGCCGCTTCCCGCACGCCTGCAGCTTGCGCCTGGCGCAGCGCCACCAGGGCACTGGAGCAGGCCGTGTCAACCTGGCGAAATGGAAACCCTTCCAAAGTATCAAGTCCAGGAACTCCAGAGCACCCTTCGAAATGGAAAGCACAACGAGGATTTTCCTGAAGCACAACACAAGTCAGGTGGTTCGGATTGGGTTTCAGTCCAACCCCCAAAACCACCAATGCAAATCACTGGAAAAACGAGGAGGTGGTGTGTAATAGGGGGCCTGCAAAACAGAAGACATGCTATTCATCCCCTTATTTCAGAATAATACGCATTCTGGGCTGTGTGGCACCTTGACAGGCTTGTCAGCTCTAGGAACTGAAACCTGAAATGGTGATATTCAACAGGGTTCCTTACCAAAAAGAAACCGCGAAGAAAGGTTCAGTGTTTACCTTGCTGCAAGGGGCTTGACCCGTGCATCATCGCAAGATTGGTCATGGAGGTACCCCAAGCTTCCTGGAAAGTCCATGAGGTCCTATGCGTCGTTGGCCAAGATTTTGTAGAACGGTTACTGGGACCTTCAGCCACGCACACCCTTCCCTTTCTTATTTGGCTGTGGGTCAAAAATAGGTACCCAAAATGGAACCCTGGTAAGAGGAAACATAGACTACAATCAGCGGTCCTCTGGTGGTTGAATTTTGACCCGTACCCATTTCAGCCTTTCCCAAGGGAGTTTGTTTGGGGGGTCCGGGGTGTGCTTGGGAAGACGCCTCCGGAGGAGGACCTTCCCCCCCAGCCCTCCGTTCACCAAAGGGCGATTCTTTCCGGGAACTGGGGAAGCCGCGTTTCCGCCCCTTCCAGTGACTGGGGCCCCGGCCGTGAGGCTCGGGCCCCGCAGCGCGAAGTTGAAGGAAAGCCTGGCGGGAGCGCGCTCCGCGCGGGCCATGGGAGAGTCATACCAGCGAAGAAAGCGGTGGGGAAATCTGGGCATAGGGCTTCATCAATCTGAGGTGCGGGATCTTGTCCACTATGTGTTTTGTTGGGGGCCTGGTACTTGAACCAGGGGTTGGCGTGAATGCAGAGCGCGGCAACTTCCTTTCCAACTTGAGCTTTTGCGGAAGCATCACTTTTGGGAAGGGTGTGGTTGCTTGGGTATCAATACCACATGGGTGGTTGAAGGCCAGTTCTTTCAAGTGCGCATAGATCCAATGATGCTAAGTCCAGGGCTGGAAACATCCTTGAGCTTTCCAATGACATCTCCTGAGGTAACCCTTGGTTCGCTGGATTAGTGGTTTGGGGAGTTAAACCCCTGGTTCTTGTGGAGGCTTTCAGGCCTCTTTACCACTAAACCACCAATCCGGACCAATCCAAACTACCAAGGGAGCAGCTGACCTACAAGCTGAGGGTGCCCACAGCCTTTTGGGACTGTTGCCCTCTCGGCCACACGTGCAAAGGCAGGAGGCCGACGGGCTACCCCAACTCCCCCCACCCCAAAAAATAAACACAAAAACGTAAAAATCCCCGAAAGTACCTGTAGGAAAGCCTAAGCCAACAAGATGAGCAGGTTTACCCCGCAGACAAATGGAAGGCAACACAAAAAACAAAAGGGAGGTGCCCCCCAAAAATGTAAGTCCCAAATTGTCCTGTCGGGATCTTGGTGTTTGCAAGGACCCGCAAAACAAAAGAAAACCTCCCCGAAGTCCTGTGGCATATTACTACGCCAGGGCCAGGGGCCAGGGGTCAAGCTTCGCCATGGCCGTTTCCCTCCCCAGGCACTCTGAGCCAAGGATCCCATGGTTTCCTTTCGGTTTCCCGGCCCAAAGTTTCAAAGGAGCAAAAGCCAAAGGAGCCACGTCAGGATCCAGGAGCATTCCTGACCACATCTTGTCAAAAATCAGAATCGCTCGCACACGAGTTTGGGTGGATTGTCTTGTAGCTTCTCGGCTGCCGTTGCCGCCCAAATTTGCCACAAAGCGCTAGGAAGCCAGTTCTGCCAAACCGCCAGGAAACTCAAACGCATTCATTGTCTTAATGACCCCCCTCCCCCGGTTGGTTTAATCAGGGTTTCAGCTGGAAAAGGGAGAATCCTCATCAAGAACGCGCCTGGCTACAAATTGCGGAGTTCTTTGTCTGGGGGCGTCATGACCCAGTTCACCTTGGCTTTGGCAAAAATTAGATGGTTCCTCCATCGGCAGGGCGTAGCCGAAAGCGTCCCCAGACTTCCAAGATAACATGGGGCACAGGTAAATAAACCGATGAACACACAGACAACTCCACCATTTCCTGAGATGCTCGCTCTCGCAGCTTTCCCGTTCCAACCGGAGCAAGGGTGGACTGCTAACTGATTCAGAACTGGAGTCGCAAAACGGGGTTTCCGGGCAGAAGTTAAGCGACACGTGCTTGACTTTCCCTGTTTCCCCGGAAAGCTACCGCCCGCCTATTGGCCAGGATGGCGCCATTCACCGCAAGGCCCCCATAAGCTGAGCGCACGCTCGGGTCCTTGCAGTCCATCCGAAAACAAAGAGGATTGCTGGTGTTTGGTCTTTCGATATTTCTCCTTCCTTCCTTTCTTTCTGTGGCCTGAAAACAACCACACCGATGGACAACAAGTCACATCTAGCACAGGAGCCAAAAGGGAGGGGTGCGAAATCGCTCTTTGGTCACCCGAACATACCTTGTGGACTCTTGCAGGCCTTGTTGGCCTACACGGGGCAAAACCGGAAGACGTTGTATTTTGTCCTTTCAGCCAGCAATTCATCTGTAAGGGTTCAAAGAAGACTCCGTTCAACGCCAGAGCCGGAGCATTGGAGGATGTAGCATGTAGCAAAGCATTGACTCGACAAACTCGCGGAATGGGATGCGTTTCCCTGAATTGACCCTGAAAGGTCGAAACCTTCGGTCGCACATAGGGTCTACCCAACTTGTGTGTTTCCAAAAAGGGAAAAGTGAACACATACGCTATATTTAATACGTCAGTATTGGCAGAGCCTCTGCTTGGGTATCTCTTTTCGAGACTCGGGATGAACTAAAGCACTAAATTAGAATGCCCCCAAGGAGGGGCCTGAGTTTTGCAAGTCGCTACACGCCGCTCTTGCAACTTGTGTTCATGCCTCTGTCTCTATGTAAATATATAACTCTCTATATATATATATATATACATATTTATAACGTGCACGTACATTTTCGGGGTGTGTCTCACAGGAATGACACTGGCCCAGCATAATTTCGCAGCCGGGGTAGTAATTAAATATGTGCACCGAGGAATCGCTTTGTCCAAGTCTGAAGCAACTGGTCTCCTGCAGCAAGAACCAGTCGTGCTGCGTCGAGCCCACCACCGCTCCGAGACCCTGGGCTCCTGAGTTGGGAGCGGGGCAGCCAGGCCCTGCTGTCAGGCACCCGAGTGAAACTGTGAAAGACAGCGCCAAACAAAAGCTATAAAGGCAAGATGACACCTCCGTGTGTCAGGGTGAAAGTCCAATGAAATCCTGGCACTTTGTGGAAGCAGCTGAGACATCACAAACATGAAACGAGATCGGTCAACAGCGACAGTGTCAGAAGGTGCGCAGGGCATATCTCGCCACGTTTTGACTGTACGTCTGTAAGCTTGCCAAGCCCTCACCTGAAGGAAGTTCAATTGACCTACCATTCACCTGACATTGATATGTTTCTCGCACCGGGCGAGTTCCTGCGCACGTCGGCACAGACCATGTTGGAACAATCGGGACAGCCCCCCAGACAGAATGGTCCGAGCCCTGCAGTCTGGAGACAATTGAGTGACTCTATCGTCTACCCTTTTGAGGGCACGTTTATATTTAGCGACCCAGTTTTGGCGCTTGCACCATATTCAATGTGGTGCGCCTGCACCATGGGTAGCCACTGCATGATTTGGCGGGAAACCCATGAAGCTTGCTTTGGCCAAAGG
Source organism: Effrenium voratum (assembly GCA_963377175.1). Classification (NCBI taxonomy): domain Eukaryota; class Dinophyceae; order Suessiales; family Symbiodiniaceae; genus Effrenium; species Effrenium voratum. The sequence goes on along the minus strand of CAUJNA010003661.1, from coordinate 436,322 downwards.
TCTCCGCAAACGCCATCATCGAAATCACATGGCATGGCGGTACGATTCCCGTTCTTACGTAAGACTCGGACGTTCTCTTGATGAGCGGCGGCATTCAGTTGCCAGAAGGGTTCACATTCCAGCGCCCAGTCACGTCCCTTGAATTGTGCGCGCCATGCCAATCTACCCCTCTTTCTCATAATTTGCCGGGGAGTACATATTGGGCTCACCAAATCCTGTTGTTTTTTTACTCGACAACCAAGCTGGCGGCTAAAGCCAGTCGCCGACATGCTGTAATTGAGTTGTTACTAGGGCAGGATCAAATCCCCAAACCATCCAGCAACAAACACATTTAAGCTTTGGGCCACACTGAAGGGTTTGCTGCGTCTTTGCAAGGCCAATCTTGGCATGCTCTCTCAACCCGGCCCGTGTCAAAACGAGCTGGAACCTCCAAATGAACAGAGCCACTTCTTGCCACCAGCTCTCCTGCAAAACCGCTGCAATGCAGCGAGGCATGGCTGACCTGGCTGCACAGCGCTGCTTTTGGTGTGATCCAGTTACCCAATGGGTGAGGCGTTGTCTTAGCCACAGCTTTGCTAACCCAAGTTGGGCTTCTCAGGAAACGCAGGTCCACCTTGGGACTCGGGAAGTTGGTTGGCCTGTTTCCTTGAAGAAGCGAGCCAGTCTTGGCTGGCCCGTTTCCTTTGGAGCAGGCTTTGGGGAGCACCCTTTTTGAACGGCTTCAAATGACACCCGAAAGAGAAGCACAAACGCTTCATCGTTTGATCTGGAGCGCCTTTTGCCTGCAGCAACAGGCTTTTAGGGCCCGCATGAAAAATCACCCTGACTCACCGATTCTTCCCCTGTGAACATCATCCCACCGTAATGATCCTGGAAGAAACCGGGGACCCTTTTTCGGGTTGGGAGTGGAATCCACTGAGCAACCCGACCAAACACGAACGGAACATAGCGGGTCCAGGGACAAAATCCGTTTCGCACCGGTTGGGAGGTGGTTTCTGAATAGGGTCTCTCATCCATCCCAACTGGCGGATGTGGTCCATCCATAGAAAGCCCCCCTGGCTTGAGGGCCATTTCGGGTTGCAACCCGACCTCCAGCAAGTTCCGCTGCGCTGGGTCCATGGCGGAGGCCTCCGAGTTCCGAATCGATCTGAATTGCCCCCAGCCAACAGGTGATTCAACGTTGCCGTCTTGACCGCCGAATGGCTTGGGTAAACGGCGAGTGGATGATTCAACGTGCATGCGCCTCGCCTCGTTCTCTGAGATGCCGAAGAGGTGGCAGTCAAAGAACTCCACATCTGCCATAAAGCTGCCGTGCCTGCGCTTCAAGAAACCCAGCATCCGCGGCAGTGCCCCCAGCAGATGTACACAGGTTGGTTGCTTGCTTGCTTGCTTGCTTGCTTGCTTGCTTGCTTGCTTGCTTGCTTGCTTGCTTGCTTGCTTGCTTGCTTGCTTGCTTGCTTGCTTGCTTGGATATTTGGTTGGAACGTTCGTTCATTATCTGTCTGTTAAAACAACGAAAAACACATGTGCCAACTGAGTTGGGCTTCGTGTGCATGATTATCTTGCCGTTCTAGAACTGTCGTCATGCGGCAACTCGAAAACGGCCTCAGCTGCCTTGTCCATTTCCCAAGACCTGCCACTTCAGCGGTTGCTCCCGACTCAACATATACTCAGATGCTGGCCCATGACAAGTGAACCTTTTAACATAGAATGGCTTGTTCATATATGTACCTTACCTATGTCAGAAACAAACAACTTGTAAAGTCTTGTGGCCAAGATGCGGTGAACACGCCGGCGGAAGCTTTAAACCCAAAAAAACCTGGAATCCCAAGCACATGCACTCTTGGCTCAAGTAACATGACCATCAATCTTATGGTCCAAACAGCAGTACCTCAAAGCAGAAAGTCAGATCCCTCTGCTAAGTTGCCCAAAAGTTGAGCGCAGGTGCCATGGGGAAACATATAACATGATTCCAGTCTCAAAGTACTGACGATGTTTCAACGAGAGGTTGGAGAAACGCGGAAGCAATTTGGATTGGAACCCGAGGGGGGGGGGGGGGCGGCCTTCGGCTTCATTCTGCTTCAGTCACTGGTTCATGCAGTCCACTTGTTCATTTCTCCACCCTGCCACGCAAGGAAACCTTTCGAGTCCTGCAGGGTCCCCATATTTCCAATATCACCCCTTCCAAAGGGAACTTACACTTACCCTCACAAAGGGCTTTTGGAAGACTCCGTCCTTTTGGGGAATCCCCTGGGACCCAATTCCACTGCTGAAGGGAACTTACCCACCCCTGCCCTGTGTCGACACAGGCCTGCTGTAGCTCCCCTCCTGATCCACATGCGGCGCCGCATGCGACATGGTAGGCTGAAGGTATGGACTCTGACTATCACCCCCTGGCACCCCAATTGTTGCGAGTGGGGACAGCGGCTTTCCTCGGTGTTGCTTCGTCTTACTTTCGTTTTAGTGGTTGACTGTGGTTCGTGCACTTGCAAGATTTAGCATCCACCGTAGTGTATGGCGTGATTGACCCTTGCCTATGGCTCAATAAACGGAGCCACCCACCAAAGGAACCCACAGCGGGCACCGGTTCACAGGTGCCTAAACCTGCAGAAGCAAGCATATATCAAACATGCGACATGTGGCTTTAGAAGCCCCGAACCTCATGTGCTGGAGCCGGGGCTCCAAACTCCGCAACATTTTGGGTATGGGTCAAAATTAAACCACCAGAGGACCACAGGTTTTAGTCCGTGCTTCCATTTACCAGGGCTCCATTTTGGGTACCGATTTTAGCCATTTTTTGGATCCACCTTCCATGGGCGGCACTCTCTCTCGATCCCGCGCCTCGTGGAAGTAGCTCTCCAGGTCCCAGCGAGTGATGGGAACTTCCCTCACCTGCAGCGCGCGGATTTGGTTCTTGGCTCTGACTCAGCATCGCAACGCCGCCTGAGATGCTGCACCGCCTCCACGGGAAGAGTTGGGTTCCTTAGCTCTACGACTTTCGTTCCGCACCAAAAAGGCAACCAACAACGACTTCCTTTTTGCAGGGAAATGATCTGTGAAGCACCGGGTCATGGAGCCCGACGCCGCTTGTGCCTATCGCGCAGTGCCATCATCGCCACGGCAAAAAAACAAAAACATATATGGAACACCGAAATTCCACCGGCGCGGCGTTTAACACTCGCAGGAAGATGATCAGTGACCCCAACACACACATGAGCAGTGCTGACGACTCATCGACTGTTGGTTTGTTCTACTAAGATGGAAATTGTGTTTCAACAAAATAGGCCTCCAATAAGCCAGGTAGTCGGATCACCTGGCAAAATGGCCAAGGAGGGCGGGCGCTGCTCACATGTTCAATTGGACCACGCTACTCTCTGCGCTTGCCCCATGTTCTCATCTGCTAACTATAAACACCCGCTGTGTGCCCATAGCTGCTGCCATCTCTGCCCCGTTCGGCTGCTACAAGGTACAAACACGAACCATGGGTAAGCTCCGTTTGTCGGTATAGTCTTAAACATAGAGCCACTCTATCAGGGAAGCAAATCGAGTGCCACCTTGAAAGAGGTTCTCAAAAGAAAGGGCACTGGCTTTGAAACGCTCCAAATCATGTTTGTGTCCTCCTCAAATGCAAGTGTCTCCAAACGGGCGAACCCTCATGCTTTGGCTTCCTTCAAAACTACCCAAAGAGGGTGCCAACCGTTGAAACAAACCACTCCCCAAAGGCGCTTGTTTCTAAAAAACGAAACAGGTAGTCGGCAAGATTCGCTTTGCGTGATTAAGCAAAGGATCACAAAACCAAACTGGGATGTGTTTTCGGTGGCATCAACTTTCACCCAACCGTAAGCCTGTTTGAATGCTTCCAACCGCAGTACCAGCTCAAACCAAGGGGGCCACACCTGCCTAGGCTCCCCTGCCACGTCTGCGCTGCGCGCAGTACAAGCACTGCGCAGTGTGAGCGCACCTAGACGGAATCATGAGCAAAGTAGCTGAGATCCCCGGATCATAGAAACCAGCGAGCCATAAAATACAAAAGCCAAGAGGTTCCTGTAGAAATCGTTGAAGTAGGTGGACATCACATAGACGGGTTCATGTTCAGGCTGTTTTGGCCCATAGGTAAGTGGTGTCTCCACTTGTCAAAGGCAAGTCTCAATGCCCAAACTCCTTTGCGTGGGTTACGACCGAGGTCAATGTTGATTCATGTCATGGGGGTTAAGAACAGTGACATTGGACCCCTCATCCCCGAATCGGGACCAAGAAAAACAAACCCGGATTTTGCAAGCCCTTGCCAAATGCAAGCCGACCGAAGTGGAATCTCAATAGGGATCCGCCTGAAAATGGCTGGCGGAGATCAATCCCCAAGTGATCGATGTCTGCCAAAGGGGGTCCCTGATCAAACTTCAAAGTGGGCTCGACCGGAACATCGGGCTCTCATTAGGCAGCTGACAGGCTTGACTTACTCGGGAGACTCAGTGATAACAGAACTCGCACACATCCGTCTTTCGCACTCGCAGGCGCTCTCCAAGTCTCCGAGCTGATCATCGAAGCAGCCTGAGGGATGGATCCGGGGTTCGCGGATTTGGGACTTGTTGGGGGCCAAAAGGGAGACCCCGACAACAAGCTCATGATTCATTCTTGGAAATGATAATATATATTGTGTACATAGGGGGCCGAAGGCATTCATGTGCCTGTTTCCCGTAGAGCTCAAGTCCCACACCCTGACTCAAGGCCTTTCATGGCTGTTGGCTCCCCGACTTGGAGGATCATGTATATGTTTTTTGTTTTCCCGTGCCACCAGCCAAAAAGCGGGGCTGCCCCCCCCAAAACAAACGGCACATCCCTACGCCCACAGCCACGCACCTTGGGCGACCCCCCGGCGCCTGTGGAGCCTGCGGTGTGATACTCGGCTCCGGCTCCGCTGGCCCTGGCGACGCCTCCGAGGGTTAGTCAGAACGGTCTGCAAGAGGTAAGGCCTCACTTCCTGAGTGGGGCCCAGAAGTCGAAGTCTCGTTTGCCTCTAGAATGGTCCTCCGCCCAGAATATATATATATATATATTTATTTATCTATTTCTTAGTTATATGTATATATACATATATATATATATTGACATAAATACCCCTATATCTATAAAATGTCCAGGAACTCGAGCACTGAGTGTGGCATGCTTCTCGCAGGTTGAAGACATCGAAACACAAATCAGTCATCCTTCAAGGTCCAGGCCCCTTGAGAGGCCGGATTCCAAGCTGTCGTCCTGGGCCCCGAAAAGGACAAGCCCCCCAGGAAAGGTTCCCGGAAGCTCTACACAGAACCCTAAGGCATGAATAACTCCAATCGGGAAGTGGATCCAAAGGAGCCACAATCAAAACTCGGTATCAAAAGAGTCTACCCAGCATTTTGCCGACAATCAAGAGGGCGTCTGTGCTTGTTTTGGTTGGGACTCTCCTCGAATGAGTTTCAACTACCTGGGGTTTGATTGTGACTCTCATGGGGCCTCTTTCGTAGCCAATGCGAAGGATTCCAGATTGCCGTTCAACAGCACAAACTTATGGTTCCCTTGAGTCACATTTTAAAATATGGATCATGGGTCATTTGCTCGACATTGTCACCCTGGCAGAACAAGTTTTTAGCCTTGGGGCGAACAAGAGACAAATTGAAGAAGGGTGCCACTGAACAACTAAGGTTACTACTTGCAGAAGAAGAGGTTGCCATGGTCATACTGCTACCCAGTGATGCTTTTATACCCATGACGCATATCCACACTCGAGGCATGAATTTAACATGTGTTCATAAGAAAAACACTCAGCTAACCAGTGGCGAAATTGCCTGGGGTCTGTCCTTCATGATGTTGGGTCACCGTTCAATTCACAAGACTCCCACAAACGGAAACCTGCGCCAAACCTCTAAAACCTCAACCTGCGCCCGCGGGAACCGCGCTCCCCGCCCGTGTCTTCAGGTATGCGCGCAGGTCGCGGCGGCAGGGGTAGTCAAACACCATCCTGGGAAAGAGATATTGATATGATGGCTGACCACGACGTTTGAGCGCAAGTTGCCTCAAGGCCAAATACATACACATGTGGCTGAATTAAATCAAGTTTACACCGGATTTTATAACCTCCCCCTGAGAAGTTCGAGAAGGTTTTGGACTCCCAACAAAAAACCTGGCACCAAAATAATCTGGAGGTCTACTGTAGTATTGGGCAATACTACTTTTGAATTGGGCAATACTACTTTTGATTTGGGCAATACTACTTTGGAACTGGACATGATGATTCCAGAGAGATTCCATGAAATTTGATGAGGGTTTCAATTGAGATTGAGTGGCTTGTTCATCTGGTTTCATCTTGCTTAACTCTTGGGGATTTGAACTTCTTATTTGGGGGGTCTTCCTGAATTTTGGGGCCTCTTGTGAAGTCCCGTTTAAGGGAAAAGGAAAAAACACTTATTCAGGTGAATTCCAGTTCTTCGAATTGTTTAGTATTGGGGGGGCCTTGTGGGAACGGTTTAATACCATTACTTTATTCATCCGGGCTTAACGTTAAACCTTTGATTAAGGCTTAAAAACGGTGAGAAGAGGAGGGAGGGGTGCTGATCTTGGCCACGCCACCGACAGCCATACAACTTGAAGCAAGAATCCAAGAACCTCAGACACATTCACAAATTGGATTGCCTGCGACTACAAGGCGCTCAGTGGAGAATTCTAGTCACTCAGTCTGGGCTTGGAACTCGGAAACACCTGCTCAGTTGACTCCCCAAATATTTCAAGTACACCAACCAAACAAAACAAATGTCGCAAATTACAGGCTTTCCCGTGTTCCCTACTTGAAAACACATGGAACTAACCATATTTCCACAGAATCAGAATAAGGGTCGTGGCCAAAATTAATTCCCAGCACATCCCAGGAATCTGACTAAAGCTTGGGTTCCAAGTCAATGCTGTGAATGCCATGGCTGACCAAAGCTTCCCCCAACAAGCAAAAAAAAAGCAGCTCGTTGCAATCAGTGACCAGGTCGGAGAAAGGACCCCTCTGGGTTGGTACATTCCAGTTTCCCGGAGAAGCCGGAGACCCAGAGCTATGTCTTGCGGGCGAACGCCACTGAACTGCCGCAGAGCACGCGCAAGTGTCCTCAACTGGATCTAGAAAACATGTCCGCCTTTCTATTGGGGTTGTCTCAAAATGGAACCCCAAACAAGAAAGGTGGTTTCCTGGTGGCTTCCCTTTAAACCACCAAAGACAGACACGTTTCAAAAACTGAACAGGAACAACTCTAGACCGGACCCAAACAAAAACAAGTACAAAACACAGAGAAACCAAACGCTGGTGTTTCTGTCAAACGATTGGCTTTGGGTAGTGGACCGATGCGAAATTAACGTACAAATCGAGGAAAACAACACCACGGTTCCGGTCGTTGCACACGGAAAGGATGCCCTTGAAAAAACGTGACATGAAGTAAAAACAAATCCACAGCATCCCATATCGACTGTTTAGTTTCAGACTCTAAACGCGAATCCTTTGTTTCAAATACTCCCCTTCGTTGTGTTAAGTTTTGGTTACCCTATTCCACTCCAAGACAAGTCCCTCATACGAACCCTTTTAGTGGTAGCTCATGTCCCCTGTGCCAGCAACTGGAAGTGCAGAAAACGTGCCCGCGGAACGATCCATTTTGCCGCTTCAGCGGCGTGGCTGGCAGCGCCAGTCCCAGAGACCTCGCGAAGGGCGAAGGAAACGTCTCCCAGGTGTCCGCAACTCTTTGTTTCTCCGAAATCTTTTTGGCTCTCGTAAGCTCTTTTGTGGTCTTGCTTTAGAACTAAAAAAAACAAGACCACACTACAAGGAAACACCAGGGGGAGGGGTGTCTAGCGGATGCCAGCGGCTTGGGTATTGGTTGTGGGGCAGTGGAAACTTGAAAGCGTCTGATCAGTACCACGAAACCATCATCCAACTTGAATCGGCCGGCGCAATTGATCTGCGTCCAAGCTTAGCCATGGCTTTTCACACGGTTCCGTCGGCAGCTATGCGCTCTCCCAAAGGAACTCCCGCTCAACCCAGACAAACCATGAGAGGTTGATGAAATGCTCTTAGCACTTCTTGGTAGCAGCCTCTGTTGGAAAGCGAGGGCTGGCCAATTCGATTGTGCACAATCTTTTCTGGGAAGCCAAAGGAAAACCGAGCCCCGTCCCTTTTAGTGTCCACATCCTTGAAGACTTCGCCCGTTGCTTAAGTTTGTACCCCAATGGCGTTGTCAAAATATAGGGACACCAACATGGTACCGCTCTTGTTGTTTTGCGTTAAACCCAACTTGAAAGAGGGCCACACAAACGCACGCAATTCGAACCCTTGTTGAGTTGCTTTTGAAGGAGCTCATATGTGTCCTTCAATGAATGTGTTTTGAACATCACCTTTTGGCTGTAAAAAACACTAGGGAAAGGCTTCATGAATCCTCACCATAATGTCCCAGGATCTCTTACAATCTGCAAGCTAGGGTCACAAAAAGGGTCTCCCGAGGTTGGATCCCCATGGCCTCTGACAGCAATTTGGGGAGGTCAATACCTTTTCTCAGATGCCCAGTGGCCATGGGAATAAAGGGCATCCTTTTTTGGTAGGTTGAGTTAAAAGGGAAACCCTTCCCAGGTCCTCCAGTAGAGTGGTTAGAATAAGGGTACCCTTTTTTCCGTCGTCTATTTTAGTAGGGGAACCCTCCCCCAAAAAGAAACGGTGAAAGGGCACTACTGGGGGACCTAGCTTCCCCCCAAAAAAAGGAAAAGGGATTCTCCAACCAGGGCAATCTTTTGCCACCTGTTGAGAGAAAATTGGCGACCCCCCTCAAAAAGGAATCCTTCACTACAAGGGGGGAACAAGGACGCGGGGGCGTAGTCACGACTCACCGTGGCAATTGTACCGCACGACTGACAAGCGGGTCGATCATTTTTCCACCAAAGGTGGCAAAAAGATCCCCCTGTCTCCGACCCGTCCGATTTTCCAACCGCTTGATCGCCTGCCCAGGCGATTTCTCAGCTCCACCGCGCCCAGCGAGTCCAGACCCAGCCTGGCGCGAGTCTGCGCGTCCGGCCCCGCGAGTCCGGCCAAAGGAACCCTGCCTTGCGGCAGCTGAAATCACCGAAACATAGCTGGTAGCTTGCCTTAGAATGCTAGTAGCTGATCAAACACATAGCCAATAAACTAGTTGAAGCCAAGCTATGTGAAGACTGGTCTCTTCAAAACCAGGAGACTAACACGAGAGGTGCCACTTAGACTATCGAAATGGCCAGCGGTTCTCAGCGCCAGGTGTGAGGGGCCAGGTGCTTTTTGGTAGCTCCTACGTGTACTCCAGAGGCTTCACTCAAGGAGTAGATTCTTTTGAGGACATGAGCAGTTGTTCAGTTTTAACATGCAATTGCTTCATTCAGACACCTGGACGCCACGCAAGCAATGGGCAATGGTGCATGGAAGAGCACGTGCGCCACAAATCGCTTCCAAGTATCCCCTACCAACTTAACATGGGAAGGGGGTGAGCGTATCCGAGCGTAAGCCATCTATCCACTTTCATTCCTCGGCCTCAATTTGGTACCACAGGGAGCCATGATCCCCATGACTGGACCATCTACGACCAAGCTGAGGCGGTCAGGTACTTTATCTAGGTCCTCCAGTAGAGAGGTTGGAACAAGGGTACCCTGTTTTCCGTCGTCTATTTTAGGGGAACCCTCCCCCAAGAAAGACACGGTGAAAGGGCACCCAGCTGGGGACCGGAGAGTCGGTGGAACCGGGCCACCGGGCCCCAGCAGCGGGGAGTCATCGTGGCCGGACACTCCCAAGTCCCTGAGCGCGGCAGCCAGCTGTGCCTCCAGCGCTTTGGCATGCGCTACGTGCCATGCGCCATACGGGTGTTCCTCAAAATACAGAAACACCAACATGGGCCGTGCCATGTTTTCTTTTTGATATCCACTCCAAACAAGGGTCCGTCTATTCAGGTGTCCTGGTTTCCGATCCACTAGGTGAATTGCATAATACCCACTGGCTATGATGATAGCAACTCTGTCAACCTCACTCATGACTTGACAGGCAATCAATTGGCAATAAAGTCACAAGAGGGCAAGCCAAATTGTAAACCGACCCTGTCTAGTGCAAAGTCCGCCCCTTGAATTTCACATGGAGACCCCCGTTTAAACGGGGTCCTCTGAAAGCAGATTCTTCTTAGCAGAAAGGTTGCCTTTCTCCGGTGCCCAGCTGCAATCCCAAGCGAGTATGGTCCGAGTATGGTCCACCATCTGACATGGAAGCTGACTGGATCCCGGAAGACCAAGTTCATCTTCTGGGCTTCTAGCAGCTTCCACGTTGGAGGGAGGGTGTTCGACGTGCCAGTGAGTCGACCCCATTTCTGCATCCTGATTTGGTCCCAATGAAACTGCAAGACATGCCGGATGAACATGGACCGTCGCTCATGCACTAAACGTTGTTGATCAACCTGCAGAGTTCCCGGGCCGTACCTTCCTGGACAGTTCCTGAAACATCGGAACTTGTTGTTTACCTCTTAAATGGTCTTCCAAAACGTTCAGGGTCACATCCAGAATCAGAGTTGAAACAAGTGTGTGTGTTTGTATAATATATAATATATCATGCATATATTTATGTATAACGAGGAGATTTCACGGCGGCAACCTTCAAGGACGGTTCATGATTCACCGACACAAAGAAGTGTGCCATATAAAAGAAGTAAATACGTCATAGTTGACGGCCCTTGTTTCTTTTGTGTAGGTTTCCCTTCAAAGGAACAACAGCGCACAGGGGGAATGCGCGGTTGGTTAGGAATTCTGAGACTTTGCCCACTGTGTTACCGCCTATCTATGGCCACACCCATGCCTTTTTAGGCAACGAACGAAGCACGTTGGTCTCTGTACTGTCCACGTGGGATTAATAAATGCACGCGAAATAAAGACAAATGGGGGGCCCAAAAAGATTAGTAAATGCACCTGGAATAAAGACAAGCACCCGCTACCCGCGCCAACAAAAATCCCCCCCTTTAAAAAAATGAAAAGAAAGAGAGAAAGGAGAGGAGAGATAGCCAAGCCAACACCTGGTCCTTGGATCTTGGGTACCTTGTTCCTAAAATCCCAAATTGTCAGCTTTACCAAACCCATGTTTTCTTACATGTCTCTTGTTGAAAACCTGCCCACAATCAAACCCACAAAGGGGGTAGTACTTCAGCCCCCAACTTGACATTATTTCAGGGGCCCCCGAAATAAAGTCTTGTTGCCTGCCCCCCCAAGAAAAACAAAAGGAAGCTCCAGCAATACTAAATCAAATGGAAATGGACACTCAAGTCTAGCAATTCTAAATCGAATGGAAACTGAGTTCCAAATCTCAAAAGGAAGCGCCAGCAATACTACAGCTCAAGTCTACCAATACTAAATCAAATGGAAACTCAGTTCCAAATCTCAACAAAAAAAGCTCCAGCAATACTAAATCAAATAGAAACTCAAGTCTACCAATACTAAATCAAATGGAAACTCAGTTCCAAATCTCAAAAGGAAGCTCCAGCAATACTAAATCAAATGGAAACTGAAGTCTACCAATTCTAAATCAAATGGAAACTGAGTTCCAAATCTCAAAAGGAAGCGCCAGCAATACTACAGCTCAAGTCTACCAATACGAAATCAAATGGAAACTCAGTTCCAAATCTCAAAAGAAAGCTCCAGCAAACTAAATCAAATGGAAACTCAAGTCTACCAATACTAAATACAATGGAAACTCACTTGAACTGGATCTCAAGATACAATTCCAGGTGCCCCCATTGTTGAGGGGGGGGGGACCCCCGTTTACTAATCCCAGGTGGACATTAAACAACATGCGGTTTGCGAATACCACTTTCCCATTTTCTTCACCCACCGTCCCCTTCCCATAAACCATCTGTTGCTTCATCGCCGCGCCCAGCTGTGGCACCCATGTCTCACCGAGCTTCTCCGTGCCTCGAACTGGTCCGCAGGCACGGGGCGCCCCGAAGCCGCGGCAACGCATCCCCCGAAGGCCTGTGTGCAGAAGCCAACCCGCACCTCACTCCCGTGGATTCTCGGAAAATGGCCGGACTTGTGCCACTGAACTGGTCGTCCCAAAAAGTCGAAATGTGCAAGTGAGGAACCCTTCTGGGGCTCGGAAAAGTTTAGGACCGATTAAACAGAAGGGGAACATGTCTTATTTTGCTGGCTTTGACTTGTTGGGCAAAAACATGCTTCCCCAAGGGTTCAAGCAACTCAGGATGTACTGGCGGGGGGGTCAAAATGGCTTCATTGAAGTTTCACGGGCCCTTGGGGTGTGGCTGGAAAACCTTCAATTCCGCATTTGCTTGTTGACGTGCATCCTGCTCTACCTTCTTCTCTCTGATTTTTGGTGGGCTGGATTGTTTTCAGAAAGCGAGCCGCCCCCAACAGGACGCCGTTTAGGCGAGAGATGTCTTATGGACGGCCAGCTATTTGACTACACCATGTCATTACCTCCGGGCATTTTGCAGCAATGCCTTGCAGAAGGGAAATCCTTGCTGGTTAGGGAAACTGACACAAACCCCCGAAGGGCAGGTCTGGCAACACAAAGGGAAGGGCCCCAATCTCAATGACTTGGACAGCCTGGCGGCAACCCCTCCGTTTGACCAACAAAGTTCACTGGATTTTCCCTTAAGTTGAAATCTACTGGTGGGTACGAAGCATGCAGAAAGGCTTGGCCGCATTTAAGTGCTGCCACATTTGGAGGTGGGCGTTTGCTGCACAGACCCCCAGGAACTCCCCACAAACCCCTTTGCCACAGCCAGGCCGGGTCCTCCTCTCCAAGATCTGAGGACGACAGCAGTCATCATGCCCTTTCCACCCAAACATAGCGTTTAAGAAGAACAACCGGCAATGTGCGATCTTTCCAAACCAATTTAAGGGACCCAACATAGCCATGAAGCCGCGATCTTTGGTCCAAGGGAAAGCTCTTCAGACTCTGAGTCAAAACCTGGCAAAGAAGTCTAACCAGACTTTGGGGTTGCCACTAAATTTTGGTCCGTCCAAGACCTCACAAAATTAAGTCGATGGCCCCGGGTTGCCGCAGAAACTGGCCGCTCCGGGCTGGCGACGGCCTCCAGGTGCGCGGCCTTTGGAAACTGCCGCAAGTAGCGAGGCCAATCCACCGGCGCTGCGGCCAGGACCTCGCGATCAACCGCCGTGTTCATTGCTCAGAGGTTGGCCAAGATCTAAGATTCAGCTCCACCTGGCTGCCTCAGTTGGTTTTAAAAGGGGCTGTGAATCGATTGACCTCTAGTTAGGAGGGGTACAGCGCCTTGTACGACCAAACTGAGCCATCAGGGTTTGCCGCCACTGAGCAGGGGACTCGCAATTAACAAGTGGGTTAGAACCTATCAACAACTTAACTTACTTGGCTGGTAACCCAACTCTCCATCCCCGTGTTGCTCCAAACCAGGGGAGCCAGGGTGGATACTATCCCGAAGACATAGGGCGAGCATATGTACCATGCTTCGACCGTTTCTCCAGGTCATGGCATGGTCCTGTCTTGCCCTGGGCGGGGTGGCCGAGGACCAAACGGGAAGCGGCAGCCTCTCCCGGGCGAGCGAAGCCGCTGCAGTTCCGGGCAGCTTCTGGTCACAGAAAGCGGGATAGCTTGAAACACCAAAGTGTTAAAGGCTCGGCGCCGGCAGAACTTAGCACGCACTCCGCGCATCTTGGAAGGATCTTGTGATGAGCTGTCAAAATGCGCCGAAACTCAGCTCCGCAGTCATCCGCAAGCCTGGCAGCAAGCACCAGCTCCGGCTCGCCGAGAAGCTTCAAGCAGCGGTGGCAATCTGGCGTCACTGGCTTTCACCGCAAGCATCGGGCCAAGGCAAACGCGCCTCCATTCGTGTCGCGGAAGATTCCCAGCCACCCGCAGCAAATGCAAAATGCGTCAGTGCCACGGTCAATGCACTGCGGTTTTGCCGGTGCTCAGACAATCTCGCTGGATGGCATGCAGTCGAGGTTGCCAGTCCTAGGCAGCTCTTCAATTGAAAATCTTCGGATGATCAAGGTGTCCTCCCAAGCAAGGTCTTCTGACACTGATGCCACATATTCCAAACAACACCATTTGAGATGGACACCTCTTTTGCGCATCGCCAAACAACCAGAGCAAACTTGCCTTCCGGCCCCAAAGGGGATGTTTGAACACAACAAAGAAATTATGTAATTCCCTTGAGACTAAACATACATTCCAGCTGATTTCCTGTGGAAAAATACCGAGCCAGCCATTACCAACCCAGTCCCGCCCTGCCAATCCAGCAGGTTGAGTGGTCACCGGGAGAAGTGATTCGCCGGAGAACCCCAACGCCTGGCAACCACAAATCCTGACCGTACAATTTAACAGAAAACCTAGCAAAGATAGTGTGGATGGGGATTGTTTACCAATACGGTATTTGTTTTTGGACGGGTCACAACGAGTTGGATCCGTTTGCAGGGCGGCTTGGAATTCCCAAGGCAAACCAAAATGAGACGAAGAGGTTTGTTGACACACGCCAAGATTATTCCTATAGCATTTGGTGCCCTGAGTTGAAAGTTGCGTAGATTTACCAGGTCTTTCAGCTAACCAAAGACGTCAGCTCAGGAAGACACATTCCATGTTCGTCAGTTGTCCCCACAAACAAAGGGGCAAACTTCACCCGCATCTTGGTGGCTAGGCCCCAACCGACCATGATTGGATCCCCATCTCGTTGAGTGGTTTGATCTCGCACCGGAAGCGAGGACTATCATGCCTCTGAATAACTCCTTGTATCGTAGAGCGGTGAAACCAACAACTCTGTTCATAAAACGGTTGTGGGATGTTTCTTGTAAACACGTGACGGTGGGCGGGGAACTGAATGAGCCATTCCTGGCTGTGATTGGCGCCTTTGTCAAGGGAACCGCAGCACAAACAGTCGGAGGCTCTGCCACAGGCCCCATACGGAGGTGTTGATGAGGCCACCAAATTGCGTGGTTCCATACATGCCATCAAGGAATATCGGCTGGTACTTGGAAAAGGGAGACAAAGAAGGAGACGCGGGGTTTGCGAAATTGGGAAGCCAAAAACTTGGAGCCCGGCTGGCGAGCGTGAGCGCAAGGTACTCGAAGCACCCAAACACGCGCTCAACCTTACGCCGCATAGGTCAGTGGCTGTGTCAAGGGATACGATATATGTGGCCCTTCCCTGGATACTGCTGGATATTCCTGGCATTCCCTCCTTTGGAACATGTCTACCGTTGAAAGAGTTCAAGTGTGGCATCTTCTACTGACAATAAGCTCAGGTGATATCCCCAACAGCACGCGGTGCTCTTTTTAGTGCTCGCACCACCCCGCAGCCCTTGCAGAACCTCGTGGAACCCTCGTGCAACCCTGGTGGAACCCTGGCAAAACCCTCGTGGAACCTTTCCTCAGGGCCGCCCCGGACCACCCCAGAGCCTATCTGGACTGAGACCCCAAAGCTTTCAGCTGTTAGGGGAGAAAACTAGACCACGGTTGGCCCGAAAGCAGAACATCGCAAGCGAGGTCGGCCCAACGCTGCATCCCTACACGAAGCATTTGTGAAGCAAGCGCGAGACAGCACCAGGCAAGGTGCTCTGCGCAAACTGGTCGGTGCAAGTTGGTCTGCGCAAGTTGCTCTACGCAAGTTGCACTGTGCAAGTTGCTCTGCGCAAGTTGCTCCGCGCAAGTTGCTCCGGCAAGTTGGTCCCTGCAAGTGGCTCCCTGCAAGTTGCTCTGTGCAAATTGCGCTCCCTGCAAGTTGCTCTGTGCAAGCTGCTCTGTGCAAGTTGCTGTGCTGTGCAAGTTGCTCTGCGCAAGTTGCTCTAGGCAAGGCGCTCTGCGCAAACTGGTCGGTGCAAGTTGGTCTGCGCAAGTTGCTCTGTGCAACTTGCTCTGCGCAAGTTGCTCTGCGCAAGTTGCTTTAAAATGCAAGTTGCATCTTGCGACGCCCGCCCGCGGACCAGGGAGGAATCGAACCCGCGACCCGCCGGTTCCGGGAGCAGGCGCGCGAACCACGAGACAACTCCCGAGGACCAGTTCGAACAACAAAAGTCGCAAAAACCTCGAGTTTTTGCACCTCGACCACGCCGATTCCCGCAGAGGGTTGCGCGAGCACCGCAGAAATCGCAAAAAACCTCGAGTTTTTGCACCTCGACCACGCCGATCCCCGCAGAGGGTTGCGCGGGCACCGCAGAAATCGCAAAAAAAACATGGGTTTTTGCACCTCGACCACGCCGATCCCCGCAGAGGGTCGCGCGGGCATGCTGGAAATTGCAAAAACCATAGGTTTTTGCACCTCGACCACGCCGATCCCCGCAGACGGTCGCGCGGGCATGTTGGAAATCGCAAAAAACCATGGGTTTTTGCACCTCGACCACGCCGATCCCCGCAGAGGGTCGCGCGGGAACTTTAGAAATCGCAAAAAACCATGGGTTTTTGCACCTCGACCACGCCGATCCCCGCAGAGGGTCGCGCGAGCACCGCAGAAATCGCAAAAAACCATGGGTTTTTGCACCTCGACCACGCCGATCCCCGCAGAGGGTCGATTTTCGTGTAGTGTCGTCGGCACTACCCCGCCGCCCTAAGAAGAGCACTTTTGCACTCGACTCCTTGCACTTGCGTCAACTTGCAACTTGCACCTGACTCCTTGCACTTGCAACTTGCACTTGACTCCTTGCACTTGCAACTTGCACTTGACTCCATGCGCAGCTCGCAATGACTCTCATGACTCCTTGCAATGACTCCTTGCAATGACTCCTTGCAATGACTCCTTGCAATGACTCCTTGCAATGACTCCTTGCAATGACTCCTTGCAATGACTCCTTGCAATGACTCCTTGCAATGACTCCTTGCAATGACTCCTTGCAATGACTCCTTGCAATGACTCCTTGCAATGACTCCTTGCAATGACTCCTTGCAATGACTCCTTGCAATGACTCCTTGCAATGACTCCTTGCAATGACTCCTTGCAATGACTCCTTGCAATGACTTTCATGATGATGATTCCTTGCAATGACACCTTGTAATGACTCTCATGAGAACAACTCAAGTGAACCCAGCGGAAGAACCCTTCGCCATGCTTTCGGGAAAAAGTCAAGATGGTGAAGTGTGCGTTTCTTTGCTGTCTCAGGTTGCAACAAGTTGGTGAGATGAGGCGCTGTCTAAGCAAGCACCTCTAGCTGCTGAAGTTGGTGTGGACACATATCAACTGTGAAAGTGAGGACCAATCGCCTAATGGAGAAGGTGTCATTGCTGGCGGACGTACTTTCTGAACTCCATCGCTCCCCGCACATGTTACTCACGCTGTTTGAACAGTGTGCCGCTTCACCATAAAAGAAAGTTGCGTCAAAACCGTGGGGGCAAGTGCAGTTACGAGCTGCCACGACCAGCTTGCACACGTGCTCGCCAAGTGAACATCCCCTTCCAGGGGCTCCCATGCATGGGCCTTGAATTTGTTTGTCACTTGGGCAAACTGCGGGCGCAGCGGTATATATGCCAACCAACCTTCAAAACCAGCCGACCTGAAAATGGGTGTCGTAAAATACCGAGCCTCCCAACATACTGGCTTTCTTTAACATTGCCTTCCCTCAAAACAAACGCGCGCGCACCAACACACACACATCCATATTATTCATATTATGTGCTACCTACCTGGTCATGAGACCCAAACAGGCACAACAAGTGAGCGGTAATCGGTTCATCTCGGCATTCAACAACTGCCGCTGTGCGTTGACCAAAGCTCCAGAAGTGTCCACTGTAAACAAGACGGCGGACATCAGATTCCTTTGCGGCCGGCCGGAAGGAAGCCCACGGCGGCTGCAGGGACCTAAAGTCTCAGTGTCGGCGTCGAAGAAACGGAACGAAGTACGGCGGCGCAGGAATGGCATCGCGCAGGGGCCATCGTGAAGTCAAGCAGCTCGTCCGGAAGAGACTGATCGCTGCCGGTAGTATGAAAATCAGCGTCCGACGCTGGTGTTTCCAGCCAATGTCCAAGTTCTTGGCAAAGGCGACAATCCTCTGCTGCGCAAATCATTTACAACAATGGACAAGTCAGCGACACAAAGACATTCGACAAGCTTTTGAATGCAGAACTGCTGAGCGAAACCCTGTGAATACTGGTTTGTCCGTGGACTTGTTTGTCCATCTTCCAAATCATTTGGCAAGGGAAAGCTGAGTCGGATTGCCTTGGACGGGCCCAGGCCCGGTCAGTTGTCTCGGGTCCCTACCTGTAGTTTCCCTCCCACCAATAAAAAGGTAGAACCTGACGTTCGGGACCCGGTCCCTTTACAAGGAACATGGTCCAAACTAGGACCCCCAAGGTCAGGTTCCATGTTTATTGTTGGATGCCCCATGATCGCCTCATTTTGATATACCCTTCCTCCCACGAACATGGGCATGAGTCAAAATCCAAATCGTACCCCCAGTGAACATCAACCAATCCAACCACTAAAATAGGTTCTAAAATGGGTGGTGAATTCACCTACCCCAAAATGGGATCCCATGGGTTTTGACCCACAGCCACGTATCACATCTCCAAGTCGTCTCTCTCGAGGACTCGGCATCTCCAGCCCTTGCTGCACGGGCAAAGGCCGCCAGCCCATCGCCTCGAAGGCATCAAGGCGATGGGTGCCTCTTGGGCGATTCCAGCCCTATTCTGGGGGTTGAGTCCTTGTCCATTCTTTTCAACCACCGTTCTTTCCAAAAACCAGATTTCCGTTTTTCCCTGGATTTTTGGAGGTTTTCTGGAAAGATCCGGATCCCTGGAAAGAATGGGAAGGTACCCCTAGACCTATGCGTCAACCTCCCGGTTTGGGTTCCTTCTTTACGGAGGACCAGCTTTGCTGTCCGCCTGAACGTGCGCCGTGGCCGCGAGTGGCCAATCTTCAAATTGGTGTCTCATTTTGGCATTTGGTGCTAATTGGTGGTTGGGGGACTTGAGACCAAATGGGAAGACCGGCTAGTCATAAAATGTGTAGCTCCATAGGGTCGGACAAGTTGTGCATATGGAGTTATCTGGGACAATCAGACTCAATCCGCGCGCCGGAAGTCCGGCTGTTTGGCCGCCAGTGTCCCTTTGGGCGGGTGCTTTTTGAGGCGTCCCGTAGACCAACCGTGCGCTTCGGGTTCAGATTGAGCGTTTGCTTTGCCGGGCTTATAGATGCGCGATCCGAGGTCAGAAGGCACCTACTTCGGCGAAAAACACATGAGCCTGAATTCAGAAGCCTGGGATTTGCAAGATACCTGTGCCTCAATTACCGTCCAAGAAATTGTGCTTTCAATCCCACAACCAGCTGTCTTAACTTATTCCTGCGCAAATCAAATTCCTGTAGGGAAACTGCAAGCAAAACGACACCTTTAGGAAACCAAGTACTTGAGAACAAACCCATACGGCAAATTCACGAGAGGTGGCTCCCAGTTCCCCGAACAGATATGGTTAGCCTAGTTGAATCCTTACTTGACATGTGCTGACTCTGGCGATAAACACATTGATCACTGAAGACAGCGGTAACGGTTTCCTTTTTGGGCCCCAAAAAACCACACCAGTCCATCTGCGGAACTGATGTGGGACCGCCATCAAGTGATGCAAGATTCAAGTGTCAAACCTTGGCTGAAGCTACACAAGCAAGACTTGGGCAGTTACTCGGGGACCTTGTGTGGACAGTATGTTCCTGGGGCTCATTAAAGTTCATACTCTTCAAGTTGCTTCACGGAACCCCACAAGGCCGCCCCTGAAAGGGATATCTCTGCACACACCGCTTGGATGGTTTGTGGGATTGGAAGTTGCTGTTTGTTTGCAGAGTAAGTTTGAAACCAACTTGAGGGGGTCAGGGGTCATTCAAACTTACTAGTTTACGAGCAACTTGGAACACCTAGACTTTACGCTTACCACCAAACGATCTTCCCAAAAGATTGATGTCCAGAAACGGCTGTGTGGCGTCACATTTGCAAGCTGCACCAAGCATCAACCAACCCGACGCATGTCTCAAAATAGGATCCTCAAAATTGGTGGATTTCCTTTGCTTCCCTCTAGAACCACCCCAAAATATCCGTGGCCCCCGCCTTCTGCCTCTCCAAGGTGTGCGCCGCCATACCCACCTGTCCGCCGAGAGCAAAAACAGGACCCCACCCTTTGGCCTGGATGTCAATAGCCCCATGGTGGGCGTACCATGACTGCATATCCACACAAATAACATAAAAGGGTCCATTGCTACAAGTTGTTCCTATACAAAGAACAAGTTGCATAAAATATTGTTTGGTGTACTTTTTCTTTTATTGACATGTCGAAGAAACACCCGGGTCATCTGGCTATGGGAAAAGGAGGTTGCGTGGGATTGTCTGTAGAGTCTGCAGGCCGCAGTGACACGGTGTGTGGGCCGTTTAGTTTCCTAGCATTGGTTTTCGCATCCCAGCATCAGGCCTAGGGCCGCCTGTTGGCTTTGATTGGGTGGCAGTTGGGAGCTGGGCTGCTTTCATGGGTTGGGTAGGTTTCGGGTTCATTCAGGCTCAGCAAAGGGCTGACATCCAAGCTGCTGTTGGGCGGGGATGAGGCGTACTTTGGTGGGTTTGGGATTTGCTTGGAGCCGATGTGCGCTAGGTGGCTTTGGGGTTGCTTTAGGGCGTGGTTATGTAAGTTGTGGAACTATTTTTTGGTGGTTTGGGGCAACGCTCCAAAACCAATCCTAACCCCACTCCGGGTGTCAAACAGGGGGTCTGGAAAAACCAGATAACTGCCTCCTTGTGCCCTTGTGGGGGGGGAAAAACACTTGTTACTAGCGTCTTAGCACTCAGTACCCTTGGGCAATGGGTAACAAGCCGAGTCCTGTGATGGGCCGAAATCGCCCAGAAAAACCCTTTATGTAATAAACCACCGATAAAGCCTGCATGCAGGATCCACAAACAGCGAGCCATAGCAAACACCATCTTGAATCCAGAAACCAACACAAATTGGGCGCTTCAAAAAAGCGGGACCCTAGATCTAGTGGGGTTCCTTTTGGTTCTGGTTGCTAGGGCAGGGGGTTAAAATAACCCTTTTTAAACCCATGCAAGAAAAAGGAGACTCAGATTCTCACCCTTAAACCACAACAAAACGGAACACACTCAGCCTGCCCCAAGAATACGTCTCAACCAGCACCCCCTAACAACTGCATTTTCCCATGCCCAAAATCCCAAGTGTCCAAAAGGCTGGTTGGGGGGGCTGCCTGAAACCGCTTTTCCTCCATGTTCCCCTGGCGCTTGTGCCCCATGCTTCCCTGGCAAAACGGTTCGCTCGTGTCCAGCCTCCCAGGGGCCCCACTGCAGTGCTTGGCACGGCTGGCCCCAAACCTCGCGCATTGGGCTCCGACTGCGAGCTCCGACTCAAGGGCCTAGGTTTGGGTTTAATGTTGACCCAGGATCTAAGTAGAACCCGTCCCATTTTTGAGGGGGTGTTCCCTCCAAAAGTATTGTCCAACCACTAAAAGGAATTGGACACCCCCCAATCAAAATCAACCAGGGGTTTATTAATCCGGGGTTAACGTTAGTAGGCTGCCTGATTTGTGGAAGGGTCGTGTCCAACCCCATCCAAACCACGCACCCCCTGACTCAAACCCAGGCTGAAAGCGTGACAAATAGTTAATTTCAAGGAGCCGCGGCTGAAAATTCCGGTTTGGACCCATGAACCCACCAGTCAACAAAGACTTTCTGGAGAGGAATCCAACCACTCACGGCCGAACAGGGCCAGATCTCTGGTGTGAAGACCGAAGCCCTATGGAAACCATGCTTCCGAATGTCCACGGACACCCTGAGAATTCGCACCGCGCATTTCGCAGCATTCAAATCAGGTCTGTGGCACGTTGTGTATACAAGCCGACAGGAGCGACAATCGAAACCTGGGTAAATAAAGGGTGCGGCAAAAAGCGCGTCTCATGTTTTTCCCGTGGCTTGGCCCTTTATTCTCCCAGGTTCTGATTCTAACTCGCCGAAGCTCTCGCCCTAGCTTCGAAAAAGTTCATGACCTTACCCCAGCCAGGCCCAGCCTGGCCAAACACAATGCCAAACGCTGCACCTTCATGTATATTGTCTTACCTGACCAGCGTCCGCAACCCAAACACGTTTGGTTCGACTCTAAGAAGAAACCTTCAAGTTGGCCAGGGAGTTTGGGCACTGCTCACATGGGCAAATATGACGGTCCCTTTAGAAGAGAGCCACATCCCCATGGAGCTTTTGCCATACCCTTCAGACTTTCGAACTGGCCCTTTCCGGCCGAGAAAGTGCAACCCCAATTTCTGATAAAATTTTCGGGCCTCCCACGTGCCTTTCCCCAAACTCGTGCCTTCAGGCGAACTGTTCTGCGTCTCATGTTTGAACGACTCCGCCAAATTCATCCGGAAAAAGGAACCGCAAAAAGATCGGGAAGTCGGCAAGACCAGAGGGCTCAGTCTCTGCGGATCAGCGCAAAGTGCCTCCGGAAACAGACCTACTGACTCGAAGGCACTCAGGGCTTCGTTGCCGAAACGTGGATCCTCATACCTTCTGTTTTTCTACCTACTGGGCCAAAGGCGGAAAAACAGGCCCTTGAAGAGTTTTTACCGGACACCCGGACAAAGTGCCAGTGCCGCTAGGATGCGATCGGATTCGTTTCGGCAACGCATCCCTGCCCAAGGTGCCCCCGAATTAGGCGATGCCGTCGCAATCTTCGCACAGGGCCTTCGACGCAGCGAGCAAGCTGGCGACGTGCTGGTACTCTCTCGCCAAAGAAATATGAGTGCTCCCCCTTACAATCAACATTATTAGCTCTTTGCCTGCCGCTTTCTGTCAAGAACATAGTCGAGACCATGGCCTTTTCAAGTTTGAGGCCAACGCCTTTGCTAGTGGCGACAGGAAACACGGGCAAACCGATACATGTTCAATAAAAGAGCAACATGGTGCTAATGCATCAATCTTGTTGCATGTATACACAGAACAAAAATGCACTGCATAGTATCATTGATAGAGGACAACCTCCGTGGAATCTTGGCCCAACTCTGAGTTGCACTATAAGTATATGACTTTCGTGTTTAGATATATACTACCCTACATGAAGATATTTGGGTGTGTCTCTTTTTCAGGGTACCCTTTTTGGATGGCTTTCAAGGGAAACCAAAAGGATCGCCGTGCGCCATTTTGGAGGGTTGATTCCAGAAAAGACCCCATCCCACCAATAAAAAAGAAAACATACTAAACCACTTTCAAAACTGGAGGAGACACCGCCGGTGTCTTTCACGATTCCGCGGAGATTTTCTCTAGCTCGCTGGATTCCCTTGATGCCCTACGATGAAAGGAGTTGGGATCGCACCAAATTCTGCCATCTCTCAAGGGATGTGTCCACGGGGAAAGCTATGTATCGGGTTTAAGCAACTGGTGGCAGGATCATCAGAAGAACTGAACCTTAATCACAAAATTGTTCAGTTGCATCCCTCTGGAAAACCTCCTGTATATTGAGCCTGGCCGTCTCTCCCTGAGCACTCCCAAACATTCCCCTGCAAGGCGTTGTATCAACTGGCTAGCACCTTGTTGATGGGACTTGGCTATGTGGCACATAACCCAATCAAGCTGTAAATTCAATCCAAATCAAATGAACTCACACCCAGACCCACGCTGTCCTTGTCCGAACCCAAAACTAAACCTCTACTGTGACGAGACATCGCGAAATCTAACATATGTTACGGCCAAGGCTGACTCAAAGCTTCTTCGGAGATCCGACAGAAACCATATTTCTCAACAAACAGCCCTACACGGGGGGGAAAAAACAAAAAAACACAAACACACACACACACACACGTTGGGAACAGGCGCTAAAAACACCCTACCCCACACACGGGGCCCCACCAAAATTAAATGGGTTGCTTATCAGCAGGGCTTGGTCCTCAAACTCAAGCATCCCAACAAGAATGTCGACATGGCTTCAAATGCAGTCAATCGCCTGCTCGCATAGCTCGCGCGACCACTCGTCCGTCTATTTACATCTATGTACACCTGGCTACCACTCTTTTTCTACCTGTCTACCTCCAGCTCCACTTAAATGAAGAGTCGGAAGCTTGAGTTCTAACCCCAGTGGACAGCTCGATGCAGTCTTTTGTGCAAAGAAGCTTATTCACCGGCCGACTGCTCTCAATGGCAGGCGTGTGAATTACGCGGCGTGAGAACTTCGGCAGTCACATGGCGAAATGTTGTTGCTGGTTCATGCTGAGGTGCATCTGTGCACAGCCCCCGGTTCAAGCAATCCAAATCTCGTATGTTTCTCTGGCCTGCCGCACTCACCCAGCCCCGCTTTCCCAACAGAAAGCGCTGGATGCAGTCACTGTGGACTCCGGGCCTAGCAGTCACTCTGGACATTTTTTGCCGGTCCCAACGGCAACAAGGTCCCCGGAGGGACGTGCAGCGCGCTGAAGCTTTGGTGCCGATGACATGGTCCGTAAAGTGCTGCCAGTCTGCCACGGAAGAACGTATTGCACGCATGCGAATCGGTACATAGGGTATGTCTTTCTTGGTGTTCTCGGGCACCGTTTCCGGGGTTGCTTGAAAGCAGAACTACCAATCTTGGAGATTTGTATCTGGGGAACCGGAGCAAAGCAGCGTTCTGGGTGGGAGAATCAAACTGATGGACTTGGATTGTAGGGGCATGTGTCCCAGGCTTCCCCGAAACAAGGACGCCTCTGAAATGGACCCCCCGATCTTTGTGTTGACCCCCCTGCAAAAAGTTTAACTTCTTGGAGGGCTTAGTGGAAAACCCAACTTGATTTCCCAAAAGGTTAAAGTCTAAAGATCCAACCCAATAGCAGTCAAGCTATCAATCAGCCAGAAGCTCACTCATCTGAGGTTCCCATTCGTGTGAGACACATCTGTCGCACATCTTCCGTGGCCGGCGAGAGCGCGTGCGCCTGCAAACCATGCTAGGCCCACTCGAAGGGAAGCCGGTCAATACCTTCCTGCAGCCTTCCTGTAGGCTGCTCGGTTTCAGGTTGTTTCCACAAAAAGATAAGGATATTCCGTCCCTTCAGCCAAACGACCATGATTTTGCTCAAAGGCCGCATGTTTTTCTTTAAGGCTGGTTCTCGGACAAAAGGCTTGTGGGTACAATCCTGTTCCGGTGATGAAAAAACAGGGAATTACTTTGTGGGTAGCTGGAACGGGAGGATACCACTGAGCAATGACATGAACTGGTCGTCCGAGATTGGAGCTTGCCCCCCACGTTTTGGGGTGGCGGGGGGTGGCGGGCGGGTTGCGTTTCAAAACCCATTGCGGGGGATATATCATGCATCCCGATTCGCAGCTGCTTGGATGTGTGTGAACAAGAGTTAGCTTTGTGATGTGAAATGAAGGAGAAAACAAAGATTGACTTTGACCAGGACTGCTTGCCTTAGTGCGGCAGCGCTAGATCGGGACTGCGATTGTCAGCTGCCAATCTCCTTGAAAATCAATCCCTTTCCCACCGAAGCTTTTACAGTTAACGTTGGACCTGTTTGCCTACCGTCATTCACGTGCACAGAACCGAAGAACCTTACTCATTTAACAGGCCACATCTTTTGGGTAGAACAACATACCACAAACTGAATGAAACCGAAAGGCCAGATCAGATCGACCTGATTAGGAGGACTGAAGTAGACCAATCCAACACCATGCGCGAACATTTGGAACAAAAAATACCCTGTTCAGTCTGAATGCAAGGTTTGAAGACGTGAGAAAGTCTCCATCTCCACTGCAATGCTCCATCCTCGTCCAGCCTGGATGACCTCTGCCCTTCTGCTGTCGGCTCAGATAGCCGCAGGGATGCCATTTTCGCTCCAACAACCAGTGGTCCATTGGTGCGCCTCTATATTTGTTTTGCTATATGGCTGTGGGTCAAAACCCCTGTACCCCTGGTGAACATCAAATAGGTGGTACATGGGTGTTCATCCGCCCCAAAATGGAGGCATAGGTTATGACCCATGGCCATATGCTGCTACAATGGGTCCGACTTGGCCGCCTCATATTGGTTGGATCTGGCTCCACAAGCACATAGAGAACTAGACAATCCAGGCTCTCTCTTGTACTGGTGTCCACCATTTTAAGTTGATTTGTCCAACCACCATGTTGCATTGTATGCATTCTTGGCCTAATGAACCTCGACCAGCAACATCGTCCGAGTCTCATTCTTCCCAAGAGCCCTTGGCTCAGTTCAGACCAGTGGCAGAGCTACAGGCCAGTCTCCTCCTATTGGTTCATTGATCCCTTGCTCAAAGTTAAACATTTCCTGTGATCTGTCATAAATGATCGTGTCCTTGTATCGGCTTGCCCAGTCTATGGCAGCGTCAAAGCTAGGGACCACCCAAACAGTTCCACGTTGGCAGCTGTTGCCAGGGAAGCAGTTCTCCAAGAGGAAAAAAAAAGGTGCTTGTGGTTTCTTTGCATTGAGAAGCCGAGGCAAACGAGCACCAGGTAAACCCTGGTGCGAACCCTTCTCATGTGATACCCATGTGCCAAAAGGATACTGAACAAATGGAAACCAACTGATATGTAAACGGTGGCTTACATAAAGTTGCAGATTCCACCAGGCCGGTTCCCTGCAAATTCTTGGTCCTGCCCAAAAAGGGCTTTGGGGAAGTGGATGACCTACCGGGCCGTCGCTCAACTTTGGCTTCCCTCCGAACCTCTGAGCCGGTTCTGTGGCAAAGGCACCTTCGGTGTCCGGAGCTGCAGCCGAAAAACACCATGTTTCATACTCGGTTGCAATGCTCCCGCAAATAGCGCCAGCAGCTATGTGCACTATGTAACGCGCACATGAAATGTTGGTTCTGGATTATTTGGCTTTGATGGTTGAAATTCGTAGTGAGACAAGCATTGGCAACAAAGAGACCCATTCATTCGCAAGTCTCTTCCGATGGGGCAACTGGATACATCCTCCCATGCTGTGTCTGTGGGCGTGTATGTCTCTGTGTGTGTGTGTGTTCACAGCCATGACCGGTGCGGTTGTATATGTGGAATGTAACATACAGGAATATAACGCATGGTAACATAAAGTCACAAAACGTAACGTCCTGTGCTATAACGCAATGTAGATATGTATGGATGCATGCTCGTGCGTTCATGCGTATGTATGTTTGCGGACCTGAGTGTGCGAGTGCACGCGGCCGGTGCTGGCAAGTTGGCATGTTGGCGCTTTGGTATGTATGAGTAGGTGAGTAGGTAGGTAGGTAGGTAGGTAGGTAGGTAGGTAGGTAGGTAGGTAGGTAGGTAGGTAGGTCTGTGCGTGCATGGGCGCGGGTGTGTGTGTGTGTGTGGGTGTGTGTGTGTGGGTGTGTGTGTGTGTGTGTGGGTGTGTGTGTGTGTGTGTGTGTGTGTGTGGTGTGTGTGTGTGTGTGTTTGTGTTTGTTTGTTTGTTTGTTTGTTTGTTTGCTTGTTTGCTTGCTTGCTTGCTTGTTTGCTTGTTTGCTTGTTTGCTTGTTTGTTTGTTTGTTTGTTTGTTTGTGTTGTGTGTTGTGAGCGCATTTCAATGTGAGATAAGCTCTGTATCATTATACTTTGTGCTGAGCTGCGCTATGTGTATGTCAATTAAATTACGCATCTTTATCTCATTCTGCAAACGACACGGGGCCACGGAGCACGACTTGGTCCTCTAACATCAGGGATTCTGTGAACAACCCCCCCCCCCCCCCCCCGCACCACAGCCGCAATGTTTGAATCAGCCTTACTTGGGCCAAACGAGGCCTGTGGGAGTGGCTGGGGGTTGCTGGATAATCTGAAGTATGACAACAGCCTTTTGAGAGCTACAAGTTGATTGGAGGGCCTCTGGAATGGCGTTCCCCAAGTAGATTCTGTTTGCTTCCCGTTGAGCCACGATAATGCTGCCTAAGTCTATCGCGAGCGCAGCTGGTTCAACTGATGCCATCAAGTACGAGTTGCAGCTCCGGCAAATCGCCTGTACAGTGGACTGGTGGTAGGCGTTAGCACTGTTCCGAACAGGCGGTGGGCCTTTCGTCTGAACCTGAATTCCGGTATTGACTACGTCAAACCAATAACGGCAGTATGCTTCCCACCAGTGATGAACAGACAACTGGCAATAATGTAGACACGCCCGATGCCGAACGAACGCTGATAATATGTACATACATTGATACATATATATATATATCATAAACATGTGCTGTTCAAGGCCACTAGAATCCATGATCATATATGTCACTCCACGTGAACTGTGAACAAGCTTACAAAGCGCATTGGTTCAAACAATATCCTGCCAACACTTTGGTTCGCTTGCCGGAAGATGTTGCGGTAGGCTGAAGAATCACAACAGCCCACCACCGGTGGCTTTGTTCTGAACGGCGTGCTGGTCGCGCCGTGTCACTGATGGCTCAGTGCGGCCTCGACTCAATAGCAGAGCCCTTCTTGGGGAAACAGTGTTTAGCGAAGGATCCACTGGAGAAACAGCGGATTTTCAGTCCTGAAATGGTGCAACCACTTTGGGTGGTGTTCAATTCGACTGGAAAATGGCTGAGTGAAAAATAATGCTCCGTCGCAATGAATCAAGGGTGCAAAGCCACGATCAAGCAACTGATGTAAGTGTGTTGGATTGTCCCTCAGGTGCAGGGCTATGCCCTATAGGGTATGCGGGCAATTATTTCAACATGCCAGACCCTCTTTTATCAGCCAGAAGTTTCCCGACCTCAGGCACTACATCTTGCTGATGACCAAACAGAGTATATGTTTCGCAACATGGCCATACGGCCAAATTCCAATCATGTGATGGTGTTCAGCGGGACAACAAAAAAGGACGCCAACCATCTCTCTTGGGTTCCCCTAGTCTTTGGATACACACGTGTGACTGTCACTCATGATCACACCCTTTGGTTTCCCGGCGAAGCGGCCCTGCAACGGTTAATCCAAGTGCAGCTCATGGAGTGTGACCCTTGGAACCAATGGTTCCACTTAGTTCAGGTAGTTCTTGAAAAAAATGTCCGCCGTTTTGGGACCCTTTTGTGAACCCCTCAGGGACCCTGGGACCCTTTGAGCAACGCTGGGAGGGGAGGTGGGTCCTAGCGGCAGTGAGCCCAAGATGTCTCAAACCATGGGTATTCCCCTCCCAACAACAGATTTAGCCTTCCCCTGGCTTCCGCTTAGACCAGCCCCAAACCGGGTATTTTAAAAGACAACACGCGCACGTTTTTTGCAGCGAAGGGTTCTTCGGCTGCCTGGCAAATGCTTGGCTCAGCCCTTTTGGGTGAATCCAAGCGAGAGAGCCCTAATCTCAAACCACCAATTCAACGCACACCAATGATATGTTCAGACACCATCCATGCGCGAAGGACTGGAAAGTGTATATGCATACATGCGTCTCTTTATGTACGTACTTATCGAGGTGTCGCCGTGTCAATGGAAACTGGCAACTCTTCCGGCCGGACGCAGCAAAGCCTCTGCCGCTTTGACTTGGCCCAAGGCTTTAGCTGCAGGCTTACCATCTGCTGCGAGCCACTACGGTCCTTGGCGGGGATAACCCTATGGCTAGAACAGATTGGAACGTCATTTGTTTGTTGGATTTGCACTAACTTGTTGCCAAGACTTGTGCAGGTCCGACCAATCCACGTGCGTCGGCTGATCCATACACTGTTCAATAAAGTTGCGATAAGCTTAGCAACCCAACCATGATGCGAAATCGCAATCGTATAATTACAAAAGAGCGACATACTAATAAGTAGGAAAACAGCTGCCCATAAATGACAACTTGCATTATGTATAACAATAGTGCCGACTCGGCTTTCCCTGTCACTCTCATAGATTTCCAGCGGCGAAGTGCTGCTCAGCATAACTCAAGACCTTCTCCGCGAGTTCGTCATTCTGCGCCAGGGCCGAGGGCACGTCGGCAGCTCCCAGGGCGTTGCCGGCGTTGCCGTTGAGGTACGCCCCGCTGAGCTTGGCCAAGCGCGCCACGGGCTCCACGGCCGCCCAGGTCTGTGTGGCAGCGACCTGCGGAAGAGTCTGAAACGCCAAGGCGCTTCGTCTCTCCCACTGGAGCACCAGCCAGATCTGCCGCAGCCGTGCCAGCCAACCCATGTGCTGCAGCATGCCGGTGCCTCCAACCACACCCGGATGAAGACTCACAACTGGATATGGCACCCGCTTCGCCAGTGCGCGGGCCCAGAGAACACGACAAAGATTGCTGAATGCATAAGCCTGCAAGTCATTATAGCTCTCTTCCCGTGGCGGCAGCTCTCGGTCAATGTCAAACTCGCCTTCTGCTACTCGGCGATGGGATTCTGAAGAGACAATGACCAAGCGTGAGTCGGCGGTGCTACGAAGCTTGCCATCCAGTAGCGTAGCAAGCTGGAAATGGCCCAGGAAGTTAACCGCGAATTGTGTTTCAACTCCGGGGGTGTAAAGACCCCAACTGGGCACTCCATTGATGCCCGCATTGCAAATCAGGCAATCCAACTGCAAATGCAGCTCTTTGAAGGCTTCAGCGCATTTCTTCACTGAGGCTGGGCTTCCAAGATCAACATCCAGAAGGTGAAGAGGCTGCGGCTCTTCAAATGCCCTCTTCAAAATCTGCGCCTTCGCATGCTCACTTTTGGATCCTGACCGACAGGCCATTACCACAGTTGCACCTGCCCCATACAGGGCCTTCGCACACTCCAATCCAATACCATTTGAGCAACCTGTGATCATAAAGACTTTGCCAGCCAAACTCCCGTGACAGCTTGCCACTTCAGCGGCCGTCGTCATGATGCGAGTATGGTGAAACTGAAGCTGCTTGGGGGATATCAGTTGTCTGTCACATGTGCTGCCAAAATGGATGGTGTGAGTGTGTGGCGCTTTCCACTCTCCGGCCCAAACGCCCGTCAAATCATTTGAGGGTCAAATTCTGCATCTTGATGGCCGCCGCAAATCACAGGAGGGTTTGGGTTTCACAGGCAGCACCCAGTGAAGTTCCGCCCAAACCTGCACAAAACAGAATTCACAAGCCTTTAATATGGTGGGATGCTTTCAAACAACTATCTGCCGTTTTGGGTGCTCCCATATTCTTGGAGATTAACCCATCTCAGAGACCTTCCTGACACATGACGTCGCTTTGGCCATGGGGTCGTGTTGCTGTGCAAACACTGTTCCAGTCACTCCATCACACGGATGCCCCATCCCATGCACGTTACCACAAGCGCTGTTCACTGTCGGATGGTGCAGTTCGCCATTTCCGCAGTACCAGCTAGCCTCCAACTTTGCAAAATCAAAACGGAAACTCGCCAGCCATATTCAAAACCGTTCAAAATCCGTGGCATGCACCCAGCGGCAAAACAAGGATCCAAATCCCAGAGAGCCGAGCGGCAGCACCAAGGAGGAGCCTTAGCGCTTTCCCACGGGACAAAGCAAGAGACATGGATGGGACAAAGCGCTTCCAAACTGTGGATGGGACAAAATTTGCTTCGCACGAGTTGGTATGTGGCTTATCCTAGTATAGGGCAGGGTGCATCCCAACTAGCGTCAAGTAGATTTTGTCCACAGCAGGACAATTAGCTGTAAAACTGGGCGCATGTTCGCCCGTATGTGTTGGGCCAAACGGCCCCCGCCCACTCCCCAACACACAAGCTAAACAGGGGATGGAACCTGTCGACCTGACGAAACCCAAAGGAAAACCTGTCGACCTGACAAGCATGGGTGATGGAAAACCAGTCATTCTGTGATACCAACCAAAGTAGAGTTGTCCTTCCCCCGTTGACTACGTTATCGCTTGAAGGAGATTGGGTATGCTGGCAGCATGGAAGCCAAAGCAATCTAGGAAATCACAACCCGGTTGGTGTTCAGGCGATGGCTGCGCGAGCTTAATCAGCAGCATCGATGGTGGGGCACGGCGCAGCTTCAAACCCCAGCCTTGTATTGGTGCATGTACCTTTGAACAGGATGGGGTGAATATGATGTAAGTTTCCGTCTTGCCTTTGCCCCTGTGCAGGTCTGAAACGCCTGGACTTTGCACGAGCTGTTTGAGGCAAAACAGGGTCCCTTGCTGGCTGTAGACGGAATATGAATATGTGGATGGGGGATCTAGCCTGCATGCTAAAACATGGTAGCATCGTTGGCTCTTACCCTCCCAATCAAAATGGAACCCAAAAGCCCTTTTAAGATGGATTCTCTCAAATGTTGTTTTTGGGGGTTCCATGTTAACCTGCTGACATGACCAAGCCCTGAAATAAGGTAAATTTGCTGGTTCTCAGCAGGCAATGAGGGAATTACCCCAGGTTCATTCTTTCCCAACACCCTAGGTCATTCCCTACCAAGTTCCTGAGCTATGCAGATCCTCATGGCTTGGCTCCCCCAACATTAAGGATACCCCCTGCTTCTGTGGGTTTAAAGGGAAGCCAAAAAATGTCCTCTAAAAACCTACACCCTATTTGTCTGGGAACACCCGGCTGAAGCCGGTGATTCTTGCGGCTGGGCATCTGATAGAGGAGGCCAGCTCCGGACATGAAGAGCACCCGCACCGTCAGCGGCATAAGCCCAAAATTCAGGACCTCACGGGGGTGACGATCCGCGCAGTGCGAAACGCATGCCAGGCGCGTAGATTTGGAGAAGCGTGGTAGGTTTTGAGACTCTGGGCAAAAGGGAAGAAATGTTCGGCACATGTTGAATTGAAATTGCTTTTAGGGTATCTGTTCGGACTTTCCTGAACATCGTTCCAAAGAAGTGATCTTAAGAAAACACCCACCAAGAAAGAGGAAGACAGAAGAAATTCTGAGGTCTAGGATATACCACTTCTTGAGAACCTTGAAGAATAGGTACAAAATCATTTCATTCATGGGCTCCTGACCAACCATTGTCAAAGGGGGCAATGGGCCCATTCTGGTAAGGACCCACACAACAAAAAAGGAAGAAAAAAGACAAATAGATAACACACTGCCACCTTCTTGGGTTTATCTCGCACCCGCCCCCAATTCTGCGGTCGCGGTGGCGTCCTTTTGGTTTCCCTTTGAAACCCCCAAAAAGGCTACCCTAACAAACAAACTTCCACAATACCACCAGAAACCAATAGGGAAGCAACACAAATCCGATACCCAACCTGCAAAACCTTAGTACGTGGGTTCTAACCACATCAAGTGAAACAGCACAGGTTGGTTGACCTATGACCATAGCTGTAGTCCACTAAGTTCAGCTTGCCCCAATTGGTAGCATTGGTGGTTTGGTGGTTCAGAAGCGGTCAACTCCCCAAACCACCAATCCAAACCCCTTAACTAAGGGTTACCTGATACTACGTAGGTTGATCCAAGTACCCCTCAAAAAAAACCAAACCCAGCCTGCACCGGGACCCAGTAGGAGCAGGCCATCCTTAGGTCAGCGAGTCGGATCCGAAGAAAACAGACTGGAGACGGTACTAAAACCGCTTGAGCAGCGACCAAGACCTGTTGACTTTTGGTTCTAACATAGCAATAAAAAGCTTGATATAGGCCTTACTATAATATCTAGATACATTTGAGCCAATGCAAAAGTCACCTTTACCAGCTGGTGCAAAGGATCCCCTTGCCGAGAAGGTGGGGTTTGGAGTCATCCTTTAACGCAACCTGTACTTGGGCGTTCAACCCCAGAGCCGGTGGCAACCATGGGTACAAGTCAACCAAGCAACCCGTGGTCAACATGGCTATGGCCTACCAAGTGAGCAGCGCTCACTTAACCCCTATGGGCCGGCTCTGTTTTGAAGGTGCCCTTGTCATTTTGAGGGTATCCTTGACTTGTCATGCTTTGAAGGGAAAGCGGAGAATCGAGAACCCACCATGGTCCGACAACTTGAGACAAGCCCAGATTTAGAATGGGGCTGTGTGGTATTTTGCCAACTTTGGCCATGATGAGAGCAAATTTCATTTTTCCCCAACAGCTGAAAAGCTTTGGGGTCTCAGCCCAGATAGGCTGCGGGGTGGTCCGGGGCGGCCCTGAGGTAAGGTTCCACGAGGGTTCCACCAGGGTTCCACGAGGGTTCCACGAGGTTCTGCGAGGGCTGCGGGGTGGTGCGAGCACTAAAAACAGACCGCATGCTGTTGGGGATATCACCTGAGCTTATTTTATTGATTTGGGGGAGTCATTTTGTGAGGGGTGCCTCCTTTTCTGTGATCTTAAAAGAAAACCAATAGGAAAACCACCATTTTGGGGGGCACAGGCGCAGACACACACACACACACACACACACACACACACACACACACACACACACACACACACACACACACACACACACACACACACACACACACACACACACACACACACACACACACACACACACACACACACACACACACACACACACACACACACACGCACACGCACACGCACACGCACACGCACACGCACACGCACACGCACACGCACACGCACACGCACACGCACACGCACACGCACACGCACACGCACACACGCACACGCACACGCACACGCACACGCTCACGCGCACGCGCACGCACGCGCACGCGCACGCGCACGCGCACACGCACACGCGCACACGCGCACACGCGCACGCGCCACGCGCGCACGCGCACGCACGCACGCACGCACGCACGCACGCACGCACGCACGCACGCACGCACGCACGCACGCACGCACGCACGCACGCACGCACGCACACACACACACACACACTTATCTCGAGAGGCTTCACTAGCCGAGATGAAAAACGCAGTCAGTAAAAATGCTTGAATGCAAATGCAAATCAACAGGTCACAACATCGACACCGAACAGGAAGCAACAGCGGCAAACAGAAACCGCAAAAGGAATCAGGAAAGAGGGACCAAAAGGACGTTCAGAACATCACGACTTTGTCAAATTGCAGGTACGTCCGCATCGCGTCCGACGTGGATTTCACATCCTCTACAGCAGCGTCTTTGTTAGGCAGCGACTGCTGTAGGGACCACTGCCCCCCTGCTCAGAAAAAACTCCGAAGGGTTTAACGTCCGTGTTCCAGGACGGTTCACACACACAAGGCCCCGAATGGGGCGAGCTCACTTGCGCAAGGCCCATTGAGTCTTGCAGTCTTCGACTGTGCGGGAAAGTCTCGTGGCGATGACAGACCATGCATGCTTGGCCTTGGTACAAGTTGGGCCTCGGAACATGGGAGAGTTATATCTTTCTTAGGCAACTTACAATCCCGCTATGTCGAGTTATAAGTAGGGTTAACCCTTCCAAGTAGGCGGCCAAGTCCCGTAAGTTCCCAATAAGTTTTGAAGAGTTGGCGGACTTGGGAGTCACTTGGCGGTGTTATAACTTTCCCGTATGTTCGTGTTAAAATTAACAGAAAACTTACGGAAAACTTACGGAAAACTTAGAGAACATACGGAAATCTTACGGAAACTTACGGGGAGCGTACTTGAGGCGCCAAACGGACAGCTTGGGCGGGCAAGCGCTACCGAAATCGCTGCATCTCCCTTCCCTTGGCTCAGGGTTTTGACTCACTTCGCAAACGAACTTGCCGCCGCCATGAACGCGGAGACCCTGAAGCTTGCCCTCCAGGAGCGGGACTTATCGCCCCTAGAGCTGGGGCAGCTGGAGGCTGGTGTGGAAAGCTCGACTGCGCTGACGCCGGACGAGAAGTCCGAGCTGACGGGAGAAGTGTCGCGGTGGTCCGCGTTTGCGGACCCCAGGGCGGCGCGTGCAGCTGCAGTTTTCCCAGGGTGCGGTGTTGGGCGGGACGGATGGGGGGGCACATGAGAGTACTGGAGCACAGACGCATGTCACTCCCTTTATATAGCGGTTGCCTATAGCGGTGGTCCGCGATCGCGCGCGCGCAGATCAAGCGGTGGCTCCGCGGTTGTCTCAGCAGCAGTTCGGGGAGGGGTATATATAGGGAGCATAAAGCAGAAACCAACGCGTGGGTCCCCTCCTTTACTTTTCTTTCTATGGGGCCGTCATGCCAGACATTCTCGGGACGTTCCCCAGACATTCCCCGGACATTCCCCGGACATCCCCAAACATCCCCGGACATGCCCGACATCCCCGGACATCCCCGGATGTCGGGGATGTCCGGGGATGTCCGGGGATGTCCGGGGATGTCCGGGGATGTTCGGGGAATGTCCGGGGAATGTCCGGGATTTCCGTGGCGCCGAGGCGGAAAGCACGTTGCGGCGGCAGCAGCGTGGCCCAAGTTCTTGTACGCCCCTCCCGCTTTTGGCCGCCATGGTCGCGACGGAGGAGGGAACTGCGGGGGACCGCGGGACGGGAGACATGCACCCCGCGGAGGGGGAGCTGGGCCGCATGGTCTGTGTGGAGTGCAGCATGACCAAGACCCGGCCCAGCTGGTCATCCACGGCGCAAGCAGTGACACTGTCACTTGGGTTTGCCGGCCCTGCCAGGCCACCAGGCGGCTTCCGGACCTGGGGCAAGGAGACTTTGGCAGCCTTGGGCCCCGAGGAGCTTGTGGCTTTTTTCCAAAGGGCTGGGGGGCCCGCGAAAGAAGTCCGGGGTGTGCTCAAGCACTCCTTCGTGAAAAGCCACGAGAAACGGCTCAGCGCGGTGAATGCTGGCACTTACCAGCCTATGTGCTGGTGGGAGAAACAGTTTCTCGTGACACCGCGGTGGTCCGCGCCCGCAGGTTAACTCCGTGTTTTTGCGCGTGGCCCGCGAGTCGACACTCTGCTTTTGATGGCAGACCCTTCCCTGAACCGATCGAGATATGAGCCAAAAAACAAATCTAAAAAAACTTAAATAACTTATGGAAAAGTTATGGAAAACTTATAAAAGAGTTATAAACTCAAGTAGTGACTTAAAAGTTTGCTCAAGATAACTTTTCCGTAAGTTTTTTAAGTCCTCTTAGTAAGTTATAAGTCTCTCATGTTCCGGGGCCCAACTTGTATTGATCTTAAGCGAACGGAGGAGATCAATCTCCTCCTCAGTCCAAGGTTGCGGGGCTTCGGGGTCGGCCTCAGCAGCGGCATCAGTCCTGGTCGATGGGGTAGCTTCGCGTTGTCCACGGGCAGGTTTGGATGCCATAGAGCGTGAGGAGGTCTTGTCACGTGTGCGACGAGCTCGTTTTTTGTCAGGAGGAGACGGTGGAGTGGGTGGAGTCCAATGATCAGGAAATTGTTCATCATGATCAGGGAGAAGTTGTTCGCCAGGATCTTCAGGAAGTTGTTCATTAAGATCATCGGGGGGGGTCAGGAAAGGTGTTGGTGGTGAAATGGCCATGTCCTCAACGGTGAGAATGAGTGGAGCTTCCGGTGCGAAATCCGGACCCTCAGTGAACTCGCAAATGGTGGCGAAGCCTTGCTGGGCAATGCCGATGATGAGTTCAAAGTCTTGAAGCAGCTGGCGTGCTGTGTCAGGATCCATGATCGCAAAAGGTTTATG
This sequence comes from Effrenium voratum, assembly GCA_963377175.1. Lineage (NCBI taxonomy): Eukaryota > Dinophyceae > Suessiales > Symbiodiniaceae > Effrenium > Effrenium voratum. Next base: position 399,010 of record CAUJNA010003661.1, on the reverse strand, counting down.
TCAAACAGCTGCGGTGTGAAAACAGGTCACGTGGGAATCTGCCGGTAAGCAAAGAGGGAAACAGTGGGTGCAATCTCAAAAAGTGGCAACGAAAGGCCGGTGCGTTTTTTCTTTCAGCAAGGAAAAACCGTGTTGGTGGTACAACTTCTTCAACAATGTGAGATCGTGATCTCGCTGAAACTCGGGAAAGGAAACCCTGCTGATCAGCGTGCGTCTGGAGTAATATCCAGATTCCTTGTGCATCATTGGTGCGGCCGACTTGATGGAGAGCATGTTGTGCTTCTCATACGAGGGGATGAAGGAGACGGTGCCGCGCTCAAGGTCTAGTCGAAAACCCAAGAAATCCAGGGCGGCTTCTGTTTCCAAAAGGATGTCTCCTCCGTAGAAGTGTTCGTCACAGTCGAAAGCCATCTAGGGGTTGCGACCAAGAGCCTGTTGTCCACATAGCGGAGCAGGAGGGTGTCCTCAAAGGAGCGAGGTCCCGAAGTAGGATGGGTGTTGGCCCAAATTTGCTCGGCGACCGCAATTACCATCAGGCATAAAGCGGGAGATGCGGGGGATCCCATCGGGGCCCCGCGTGTTTGCCTGAAGGAACGGAAGCCGACAGAAAAGATCTGCATGTCAAGGGTAGCTTGAATGATTTCGGGGATGTCGTCAAGCCACAGAGTGCATTGTGCTGGCTTGTGTCGATGACGGCGTCCGTTGTAGACGCGGGTAGTGGAAGAGGTGTCAAGTGTGTCCACTGTGAGGTGTGTGTTGGCGGAATGTGGCTGCCGCTGTCGGTACCAAGTCAAAAGTAGACGCCAGGCTGCTAAGAAGCGGTCTTTGTCAATGGAAGTGAAGAAACCAGAAAGGTCCTGGTTTCGACAGTCCAGAGGAGTGTGGCCGAGGCGGAGAAACTCATGCAAAGACCGCATGAGATCGAAAAGGTCGCCGCCCGAAAATGCGTCTGGGCAAGCCGTGGCAACCGTGCTGTGGAGCAGTTTGGCAAGAGCGTCAAGCATGGGTCGGAAAAAGGCGCCAACGAAGCTGATGATGGGTCGAGCAGTGGTCCAGTTCTTCTTCCTCTTGGGGAGGATGTAGGCAGTCGCTGGCCGTCCGAAGCCGGTCACGGCCCATGGATAGCGACCGCGGAATCTGCTGACGATGCTTTCTCGTTGCCGTTGATGGATCTCAATGGAGGGGACTCGCAAGGGAGCAAAGATGGCAGGATCCGTGAATGTGGCGTCCAGCATCTTGCCGTACACCGCGGGGGCATGAGTCGGGAGTCCGCATGATCTTCGCAATGGCGGACAAGGGGCTCCAGAGTTGTTAGAGCCTGTTGAACATGAGCGTGTAGAAAGTACTGTTGTGTGTGAGGGAGGTGGAGGTCGAAATGGAAATCGACAATAGTGGAAAGGGTTGATGGATCAAGCGAGGGCAGGTTGTTGGCCCTGGCCCAGTGGCATCAAGATCCCGCGTGGAGGAAAGAAGGAGTTGCACATCGAACCAGAAAGCATGCTGACTGTGTCGGGGTCGAACAACTCATGAGTGTCGGAGCCAGAAAAAAGAAGGTGTCCCTCATGCTTCGGGGGGGATGGGTGTCGCTTGGCGAGATCGGTACATGTGCAGGACAGCTCGCCGAGACTCCAGGTTTGAGCTGCCTGGAGGTGTGAGAACAAGGCACTGGATAGTTTCCGGTGTGCCTTGAAAACGATGCGTGGTTGCGCCACGTGAAAGGGTAGAGCACTGCGGGTGGTGGATCTGACAAACCCGCGGAGCTGGGTCAAAAGCAAAGTCCGGAAGGAGCAATGTGCGAAGAAGGGTGCGAGCATCCGTCTGGAGGGGCTGGGTGGAATTAGGCCCCGGAAGCGCAGGCTAGATCGAATGGCAGAGATGCATGCCTGGTGGTGTGGTTCAGGTAAGTGTGTAGCGATGCGATGAAGGATGTATAGGGCAGCGTGTGGGAAGTCTCTGCTCCGTATGTAACGGATGGCATCAAATCGTCGTAGGGTGTTGCTGCCAAGATCGCCCAAAAGTCGCCACAAGTCCAGGCGGTTGCTCATGCGCTTGGCCAGGAAAGCTTGTTGCAGAGCGATTGGTAGTCGTAGTCTGCGACGCTTTCGCCAAATGGTGGCAAAGCCCATGTGCCGGGATTGAGAAAAGTCCAATTGTCGTATGAAGCCCGTGCGTGGCCGAAAATGTCTCTCGATGAAACCAAAATTGAGAGACGGCTGCAGTTCCTGAATGTGGAACTGCTCAATGGCGAAGAGGTCTGTTTCGGGGACGGCAATGTGGATGGGCACTGAAGTGTAAAAGTGGAAAACATCGAAATGCGCCCACCATCGAACGGCCAGCTCGGCGTTGACCAAATGGTGTCGTTGAACCTGAAGTAGTTTGCGGAATCGGCTGTGATCCCGAGCCATGAGAGAGGTGCGAGTTGCACCGACATAGAAAAAGGTTTGCCATTTGGGATGGCTGGTGAATCTCAGATAAACCGCGGAAGGGACAAGCTGAGATGAGAAATCAGAAGCAGGGGAATCCAGGCCGAGTCGGGCAAGCAGGGCTTTCAGTTGGCCAGAGCCACACGAGAGATGGCAAACATCAAGTAGCTGAAGCTGTGCGAGTAGCCAGGAACAAAAGTGTCGTGCGGCGACGTCGTCGGTTGGGAAGAACCGGAGAGTGAAACGGAGGACAGTGAGAAATTGGCGGCAGTGGTGTTGCCAGAAATTGTGTTGCTTGGCGGTGCGTCGTTGTCGGTGTGCTGTTGAGAGTCACTGGTAGAAGTGGCTTGCAGCGGCCAGGATGCGGCCCAGGGCCGATGACCCTAGTTTGGATAGGGTTCGCACTGGTACGCCCCAGAGCACGGCGGCTCGTTCCAGTTGGGCTCTGGTGTCGGAGTCCAGTGTGGTCGCCCATTTGGCGCAGTCGTTGGACCAGCATTTTAGGGCCTGCTTGCTTTCTTTGCTGGTCTTCTGGGAAGTGATCCATCGCTGGACTTTGGTGTCGGATATGTCGGGTGGGAAGTTGCTGGTGAGCCATTGGCAAACGTGGGGAGGGGGTTGGAGCAGGTCGCAAGGCTCCTTCCAGGTGGGCGGGGAGGGGAGGGGGGAAGCCGCCGGGGTGCCGCCGTGGGTGGGGCTGGGGGGGGCCGCGGGAGAAGGGGAGTCGTCAGCAGTGCGAGCGGGGAGGGGGAGGGCGGGGGAAACGTCAGGTGGTGGGGTGTCAGGCGTGGTCAGCCGTGGCCGCTTCGTGCCGAAGTCCAGAAGGGAGGCCTGAGAGGGGTCAGCCGGGCGCTAGGGGGAGGTGAAGGGGATGGGGCTTGCTGTGCGTGTGCGACGGCAAGCTGTTGCTGGAGCTGAAGGATGGTGGCAGCTGAAGCTGGGTCGGTCGTAGTGGTGGGCCGTAGGGAGATGAGGAAGTCGAAAATCTTGCTGGTTAGTAGCTTCATGGCTGCTGGTTTGGTGGTCGAGGTGCCCTCCTGTGTAGCGACGTGAAGAGCGAGGGCATCCAAGTCAAGATGTCGTTGTCGGATTTGGCTGAGTAGACTCCGGCATCGACTTTGCGACAACGATGCGCACCTCACCTCCATGGGTGAGGTGGCGTAACCACCAGCTGTTCCACTGTTCGTGCAGGAAGTTGAGGAGGGGAACGCGAGCGATGTCCTGTCCCTCAATGCCCAATTGCCGGGTGAATGCCGTGTGCGTTATGACCTTGGGCAGGTCGTACCCTGCGACGCGGGTGGTGTCGATCGTCGTCGGGGTTGAACTCTGCTGGTGTTGGGACTGAGTGGAGGGGGCGAAGAGCAGGAGGCTTCGAGGCGGTGGAGGGAGGGGAGAAAAGGGGGGTTGCGGGTGACGGGGCCGGGGGGAGGAGGGGGAAAAAGAGCGCCGCCGGGAGGAGGGGGGGGGAAAGCCGGTGAAAGGAGGACGGGGGCCGAGGGGCGGTGGAGTGGAAGGCGGGAAGTGGGAAGTGGGGTGGCCGAGGTGTAGTTGGTGGTGTCCAGGTCGTAGAGGAGCATCCATAGCAAGGCCCCAACAGGGCCCCGCACGGGGTTCCGGCCGTGTGGTTGCCGTACATGTTGCCATGATGGTTGGATGCAGCGGGTGATGCTGTGGATAGTTTTGCCTTTGGAGCATCGGTAAGAAGCCTCGAGGGGGTTGGAAAGCCATGAGAAAACACAAGGGAAGGGACCAAGTTCGAACCAAAGGCTGGCAAACGGCAACCAAAAGGAAGGGTCGTATGGCAAACGATCGGTCACAGAAAAGGCAACAAAGCCAACAAACCGTGCATCAGTTCTTTTCCTGATCAAATGGAATATGGTACGGCTAGCGCCCCGCTACGCCGGGCGCTGCAGCGCATGGCATACTTGGAGTGAATGCACCATTTCTTGCCTCTGCGGCATGCAAAGTGGCGCCGCACGTTGCGCTGGTCCTCGTGGCTTCCCCCGGACTCCAAGATCTTGTGCTGATTGACGCAGCGCAGTTCCCCAAAAGCCATGGCCCCAAGCTGAGACTCTCCGATGGTGAAGTTCTGCAAAAGCTGGCCTAACGTGTCGGGATTGCAGGCTATGGGAGTGGCCTGAGCATAGCATCCTGTTTCTCAGGCCTCCATGCAGCAGGCCGGACCATGTTCTCAAAGGACATGCGGCGCATTCGATCCGGGGTGGTGCCGTGTACATACATGACAGCGTGATGGGAAGCTGTGCCGGATCCAGCTTCCGGTTGCCCACCAGCGACCGGCCAAGGGTGTGGTCGGGGAAACCAAGTGGTTGCGAACACCATGCCATGTGATTCCCGTCCCAAGAGATGGTAGAAGCTGGGGTCGAACGCTATGGGCGCATCCATGTCCATGGTTCGCAGTTCCCAGCATTCTGCGAGGAGGTCGGCATGTGAAGGTGGCAAGGCAGGGTCCAGGTTCCTCAAAATGGTCTTGGTCTGTCCCCAACTCCCTAGGCGTGGGAACTCGCATTGGGTCAGTCTTGGCTGTGTCCATGACGCCTCGCCAACCGGTTGTCGGAGTTTGTGTTGGGCTCTGCCTCCGACGGAGGGGGCTCCAGGTCTTCAGTATCATCCAAGGGGTGCTGGGGGGAGGGTTGGGGAGGTGCCGGGCGGGGAGGGGGGGTGGGAAAGCCGTCGCGCAGGGGTAGGGGGCATGCTGGCGTTGTTGCGGCCAGTGCGGGGTGGGGGATGTGGTTGTTGCTCAGGTTGCTGCTGTGGCCAGGACTGTCGCTTGTCCTGACTGCTCCAGTTGCCCGTGTTGCTGGTGCTGTGGCGGTGCTTGCCCCAGTGGCTTGTGCTGTGGCTCTGGCGGCTCTGCGGTGGGTGTCCCCACGATTGGTTCCACCAGCGTGGAGAGGACCATTGAGACTTGCCGGTGTCCCATCCGGAAGTGCGCCAGGAAGTGGAACCTTGGGAGGTGTGGGTTTGCGGGGCTCGTTGTGGAGCCGTGGTCCTGGGTGCGGGGGAGTGTCGTGGGGAGGACCTGCGCCGGGGGGAGCGGGAGCGGAGGGAGACGGGGTTGCGGTGCGATCGCCTGGAGCGGTGGTGGGGCCGTGATGGCCGGCTTGAGCTGCGTGCCCGCCGGGTGGTGTGTCGCCGTGGCGACTTGTCGTGTCCACGGTGATGACTGGTGTGGGAGTGTGACTGGCGGTGTCGTCTGTGACGGGAGCGGGATCTGCGGGAGTGGGACTGGGGTTGAGTGTGCGTGGGATGTGGGTTGGTCGAGGAAGCGGCGGCAGGAGTCGTAGCAGCTGCATCGGCTGCGCGTGGCTGAGGCTCGGGCAATGAAGATGGCATGCTGCTCTGAGCCATGAAGGGCATCAGGGCGCCGGACGTCGTGTTGCCAAAGTTAGGAAGGCCACCGTAGGGCATCACGGACATCGGGTTGCCAAAGTTCGGGAGGCCACCATAGGGCATCATGGAAAACGGTGCAAAGGGCGTGGTCTGTGGGTTGGTTGAAGGTACGAGGCTCATGGGCTGCATCATCTGGGGTGACAACTGCAGGTTCGGTCCACCGCTGCCAGGTGAGCCGGACACGGTGCCGGCCGCAATGCTTTGCAGGAGCGGGTGCATCATGTCATAGAGCTGGTGTCCAGCCATCTCAAAAGGGAGAGAGAGGGTTGGAAAGGGGTGGAAACAAAAACGACTACGGCAGAATCAGTCATGCATGTCAAGGCAAGACAACGCATCAAATCAAGTCAAGGTGTCACCTAGTCGTGAAAGTGAATTGAACTGATCTGAGTCAGCGCAGTGCGTGAATCAATGAACTGCAAAGTCGGTGTCTGACCGGCTTGTCACTCGCGCATGAAGCTTCCGGAGCCTGATGCCTTATGAGAGCTGCCTTGTTCAAAAGGCAGGCAGTGCAAGCAGTGCAATGCGAATGCGAATGGTACCTCACCTGCAAATTCGCTGCCTTGATCATGGTCAATCGCGCTGAACAGCAGCTTGAATTTGAACGCATGAACGGTCTTCCCCTCGCAGGGGGCTCCCGCATGTAGCGAGTCCAGCCCACAGCGTCATGTCGGACAGGCCGTGGGTAAACACACTTATCTCGAGAGGCTTCACTAGCCGAGATGAAAAACGCAGTCAGTAAAAATGCTTGAGTGCAAATGCAAATCAACAGGTCACAACATCGACACCGAACAGGAAGCAACAGTGCAAACAGAAACCGCAAAAGGAATCAGGAAAGAGGGACCAAAAGGACGTTCAGAACATCACGACTTTGTCAAATTGCAGGTACGTCCACATCGCGTCCGACGTGGATTTCACATCCTCTACAGCAGCGTCTTTGTTAGGCAGCGACTGCTGTAGGGACCACTGCCCCCCTGCTCAGGAAAAACTCCGAAGGGTTTAACGTCCGTGTTCCAGGACGGTTCACACACACACAAACCATTTGCGCCTTGTCAGCTTACGGGAGGTTGGGACCCCCCTGATATCAACAACCAGTCATAGCAGAATAATATAACCGGATGCTTCGCGCAAGCGCTGAGTACTGAACAACTTTTGAGCCTTGGAGCAACCGAGCGGTCCTAGAACCCGATTTCCGACCATAGCCAAGATCTGAAATACGTCACCCAACATGTTCTTCATTGCCGAATGGTCGCAAGTGGCAACAGTCCAAATGGATTGGCTCGCAGCTTGCTTTCAAAGAATCCCAGGCGGGTCATTCTGGGACCCTCGTAACTCATCACTGTATCATACATGTACATAATATATACATACATATATATGTATATATGTTGAATTTACATACGTCTATATGCAGCCCCTCCAAAGCCCACCTTTTCAGCCTGTGAGATATAGACACTGGCAGTCTTTACCCCAGACTCTAGAGCCCCAAAAAGCCTTGGATCGCCTCAAAGCGTTTATGGGCTCAAGATTCAAAATTCTCGGGACTCTCACGTTGAATCATGAATCTGACAAGGCTTCATAGAAAATGCCAACGCGCTTCAATTCATGTGTCGTCCAAGACCAAGATTGTCGAGACTTTCACTTTGAATCGGAACCCAATTATTTTGTCTGACTGGCCAGTCGCAGGTGCTGCAAACTAAACGCAAGACTGTCTCACATGTTCAAGTCCCGTCGTTCAGGCTCTCCGGGTTTTGTCATCTGAGCCGAATCCTGTCCAATGTAGAAACACGCCCTAATACGCTTTACCATTTTACAAGGAGCCTTGCTGCATTCAAGCTTGACATATGAGTCCTGAACAGTTTGAAGCTTAAATCTCAAAATCAGAAGTGATTCAAAGCGCCAAATCGGCCCTCTCACATGTTGGCAGGTGGGACAGGGTGTAGGGTCGAAAAACAGCGGGGGCAAAGAACACCACTTGACGAAGTGGCTCCACAAGATCAAACCGAAGGACCCTTCACAGACTGAAGCTTGAACTTTGTAGTTCCTTGATCCCCCAAAAGTTCAACTTTGAGTGGGATATGTCATTAATCTCTCTAAACTCTCTAAAAGAGCCTATGGCAGGGAACTACCAAGTTGACCAAGTTTCTGAGGTCCAGGACATTGTCAGGTTGTAACTATTGCACAAAATCCAAGAAGTCAACTGAAGTATGACCGGCCCTAAGTACCAACTCCAATTAAAGTTTCCCTGCAGATTGACCTGTAACCGAAAAAGCCATCATGTCCGAGGGCATTTCCTGTTTGCGAGCCGGAGGTTTCGACGGTGGCACTTTTGGGGGAGCCAACTGGCTCGTCCTGGCCAAGCAGCTGCACGTCACTGGCCAAGTTGTTGTGGCAGCGTTTGACGCCTCGCAAAGCTGTCTGGAGGTAGATTTGCCCTGCGCAGGCCATCTCCTGAGGCTTGCTCACGGTTTTGTGGCGAATGTGTGGGATCAGCCCCGGTAGGATATGGCCCTGGGTCAAAATCCAAATCGTACCCCCAGTGAACATCCCAATCCAACCACTAAAATCGGTTCTAAAATCGGTGCTGCACCTACCCCAAAATAGTACCATTGGTTTTGACCCACAGATATATGAAAAGAGCACTAAAAGATTACCAAACAGCACCAACAGGGGGAAGAACAGGTGCAATCCACAAAAAAAATCGCTTCCAGGCTGTAAATTTGGTGCCCAGTGGCCGAGAAGGAAAACCTGTTTTAGGGCTGGGACCGTTGGCGAATCCACTCCACCAAACAAACGGGATTTACGCGGGGTGCTGAACGTGGGCCGGTTGCTCTCATTGGCGGCCAAGTTGGTGCCTGGAGAAGGCGTTTCAACAAATGTCAGGCTTTGGAAAACAACCCTCAAACAGGGCCGTTGCTGGAAAACCACTTGCCTCAACACCTTCCATCATATTCTACAGTTCCAAAAACTCAAACGACGGCTCAAGTAAAGGACCGTCATGCAATCTTGCTAGATCCAGACTCGAGAAGGTACCTGGGTGTGTGTGTGTGTCTGTGTCTGTGTCTGTGTCTGTGTCTGTGTCTGTGTCTGTGTCTGTGTGTGCGTGCTAAAATAACCTTAAAATACACACCCACGGGAGGGTGTATAGATCAGCTATATGCCCAACAAAATAATCATGATTTGTCAGCCAAAGAAACTTCATGGAGCACACAGGTGGGTGTGCCAGGCAAATATGGTACTGCGTGGAGAAGTTGCCACACCCATGGCTCTCAAGTTTTTAGCGCTGGAATGTCCCCTTGCTCTCGTGACCTCTTTGTATCTCATGAAGATCCTCCGTTTGCTTTTGGCTTCCTTCGAAGCAACACTGATGTTCCAGTCATGACCATAAGGGAACACAGGGCAAAATAACTCATCGCCATTTGCATCATGGCCCTGCCCCTTGTCTCGCCTTCATGCCGTAGTAGATCGGCAGGTACAGCGCTGGCATGTACACACCTCTGCTTGAACTGGGTCTTTGCTGCCATTGTCCCTCACAAATCGAGGCTCAACTGGCCCACACAGACCTTGATGATGGTTGGGATTGTAATCCTTCACCGGCTGCTCAGCTCATGAATGAGCCATCCCTCTCTATCCGCTCGGAGAAAGCACAACTCAGAGAATCAAGAGATATGTCAAGTTGTAACGCAGGGGACTCTTTGGCACAGAGGTGACACGCTGACATGTTGTCAACGTGACCCAATGGGCACGACCCCGTTTTGACCCTCGAGTTCCACAATACAGGGTGGTCCTGTTTACACCACCTCATTGACAAATCTATGCCCCCAACCTGAAAGGCGATGGTTTCTCCTCTTGGATGTATGCCAAACTGGTAACAACATTTGGCCAAAGGACGACCCTGTTTCCTTGGAAGTTGGTTCTTCCATATGTGGTCAGAAACTTTGTCGGGGGTCGCTTTGGTGGACATCATCTAGGTATGTAGGGATTCATGTCCAGCAACCACTTGCGAGGTGGTTCATTGCCATATCGGGTCAACATTGTTGATAGTCTATTGGTTTGGGGAGGACGTGCACCAAAATTGGGGTGTCATTTTTCAAGGGGACCCCCCAAAAATGCTGAGTGTTCCTATTGGCTTCCCGTGGAAACCACCAAAAAGGGAGGGTTTTGCCAAAAAAAGACAACCCCAAATGTGGCTTGCTGAGTCAAGGAAACAGTTCCGCGAAGCCAATCGGCTGTGGGCCCCGCCTTGGTCGCCAATCACCTGGCAGGCTAGCGGCTAGCGGAACCCATGCAACCCAAACCATGCTGAAAGGAATCTCATTTTGGGAGACCCCTCGGGTGCATTCCTTGTTTATCTGATCAGAGTACCCACAACAAGACACATTTGGGCCCAAGAATGTGGGCATGTGTCAACATAGGAGACTGTCAAATGGTGCGCTCGGTTTGGCTTCTCTTTAAACCAACCTGAAAAAGGTACCCTCTGAAAACAAGCCCATTCCAGAGCTAGACCATTTCTGATAGCTGACCGACTAGAACTTGTGGCCCTGGGAGCAGCTGTAGGGATGAAAGGATTTAACCACTAGACCTGAACCGGACCATACCATTAAGTCAAGGATAAACAGCCAATGATATTAATAATATAAAACACTTCAACAAGGGACACATGAGCTTCAAATTCAATCTTTTAACCATTGGATTAACAAGTTGCAAAATCAAGAGTCGTTTAACCTTCAATCCGGGCCCTTGATTAGCTTTACAGGGAAAAGAACAGCCCTGCGGTCTCCCTGGCCAAACGCATGGCTTGGTAGAAAAATGTAAATTCGTTTGCGTTGACAAGTGGGAAGCCCACAAATCAAACATTGAGAGGCTGGAAGTCACTGGGATACCGGGCTCACAAAGTAACATGATGACCCGAGCTACAAAACCAATCTTGCTGGTGCTCAGGGAATGAGGGAATTAAACCATCCCCTATGATTTCCTTTAAGGGAATCCCCAGGTTCATTCCATTTCTCATTCCCTGAGCACCAGCAAGCAACAAGTCTTGAGAACCCAACATGGTCCCAAGTGACCCACAGGGAATCTACCGAACCCAGCCCAAAAAACTCAACAACTCCCCTGCTGTGCCTGGAAGATCACGGCCCTAATGCCCGTGAGGCCGGTCGCCTGTGCTCCCCGGGATACAAAACAGATTTGGACGATTTCAGCTTCCAGTTAGTTGCAGTTAGTTGGATTGGTGGTTTCACCAAGGGTTGCCTATGTGACTATGTGGCTTGCCGTGAAGCGCACGAATCGAATAGTCGTCATTTGCCCCCACACCTGAAAACCCAAGGTTCGGCTTTTGAACCTACGGTCCGCAAGGCGAACCCGGAGATAAGGTCCATCCGGACCGAAGTGAGCCTCTCACTTGTGTTTTCTACACCGAGTCAACATGAAACCTTGCTTTCTTTCTGCGATTTGCAAAAGGCACCTCAAAGGAGGCTCAACATGGAGACGATTCAAAGGACTGCGCGTGACAAAGTTGGTGGCCTCGCAGACGTGGTTTCTGCTAGACTTGTTGCCAGGGAGTGACATTACGGCAACAATTGGGCATTGCCCAATCGCAAACATAAGGGTCCCCTTTCCTTCATCGACTACGTAGCCGAAGCTCGATTCATGTCGATTCTATTTCCATTGAGCTTCCACTTAGGTTCATGGGAAAGCTACCCTCATGGTTGCCTCATGGTGGCAAATCACCCTTTCTATGATACCGTGGATGACACCTTGCAACTGTTGCGATAAACCAACCACCTACCAGCTGGCGCCATATTCTTGTCCATCCGCGTATGAAACCAAAGTGGGCATCTCTCACCATCCCGTGGAAAACTCCGCCCTTTCACCACAAGAACGCCAAGGAAGCTGCTTCCCAGGCCCATTTGTGCCTGCAACATCATGGGCCAAAAGCTGGTGTAGATGAAGTGCTGCGCAAAGCCCACAAAGCCGAGGCCAAAGGCACCTCAAGGAGTGGAGTGGAGGAGAGGCAGGGGAGGAGCGCCAAAGAGGGCTTTCTTTTCAGGGTTTTCGAGGAGGAAGACTTGCTGGTTTCCCCAAACGATGTTGTTGCGTTGAGACTCAACCGGGGTTTAACCACATCTTGAGGCCTGGCAAAGGCTTGAAGAGGATCAGCTCCCACAGGTGGGAAGGACCTGGGGCTGCGTCAAAGGCATGACTCCACAGAAGGAATCATTTGTGGCTTGCCTGACCCCCATGGGAAAATGGGTCTCCCAAAACAGGGTTTCTTCATTGACGCAGGGCTGCGATTAGAATTGGAGACGAAAGCGATTGAAAGGAAAAGCAGCTTTGCACCAAGACAATCCCATTTAAGCCATGTGATGCGCCTTCAATCTTGCAGCTCTGCCTAACCACGCAGCTAACTCCGCTATGACCTATCTCAGTACTTGCAATCATTTGCACGTTTATGTAAATCAGAGACAAACCCAACGTGTCCGAGTCACAAGACAGGGTGGCCTTTCGATCATGCTCGGAATCGATCTATTTGGTTTCCCCAATGGCTACGGCAGATAAAAATATGGCTACGGAATAGAGCCGAGAGTCACTAATTCGATGCTGATCATGCAATCACACACACTCACCATTACATTGTGGCTCAAGGCCCTTCTTTGACTCAGACTCGAGCATAGATAGACGCCATAGAGCGCAATAAATCTACCAGGGACTTCCAGTTCACCACAATCCATCAGACATCAGGCTCTTATCTTGAAACAGATCCAGGGGCACTAAGACTGCTACGTATCTTCTCCTTAGGGATTAGTTCCCCCCCCACCCAGGAAACCGAGGCAGATCATCCCCCAACTGGCCAGCAGTGCCCGGAGTTGGTTTTACATCACTGACTTGCAGAAGATGCTTGAATCCACGGGCAATTGCTGGCCGTTGAGCCAACATGTTGCTAAACATTAATGCAAGGATGATTCTACAAGGATTCAGCTTCTTACAGTCCTCCGACGCTACCAGTCAAAAGGCGCTCTTACCGCCTTTGACAATCCAACCAAGTCAGCCATGTTTCCCAAAACAAACACAACTTCACACCAGCGCAAACCGTGTGGATAACTAAAGTCCCTGACCAGCGTCTCTGTGATTGTTCATATATCATCACATCTCAACAATCCTCTCAGCATCCTCCCTTACAAGCTCTTGGGTTAACTCATTGACAACTCCTGGTTGCTCCCTCGGATGGTTCATGGACGCATAAGGCCCACTTCATAAGCCACAAACAAAGCATGTGGTTTCCCAAGATGACATAGGATGATTCGGGTGTCCTCTCTCAGATCAAGCCCAGACTTTCAGTGACAATGTCCATTGCTCACATGAACCACGGTCAAAATTACTTTACCCAAGACATTGGACATATCGTCAGCTTTCTTTGGGGAAATTTCGCGAGTCTCCGGTGGGCCCAATCAACCATATACTACTTGGTTGGTTTCCCTTTGATCGCTGAGCTTCGCGGTGCCCGGCAATATTCCCGGACGCCGGCAGATGAACCACATACTAGAAATGTTGACCGAATGTCACATCCGTGAGCCCGCTCACGGAGACCCAGCGGCTTAAAAAAGGAGGCGTGCCATGGTGAACGCTGTGAGTCCTTATCGTGGTTGCCTTTGCAGGAATCCTTATGTGTATATATACATATATAAACATATACACACAAATGGTCAACATATATGACTAACATATATATATATATATGTATATACAGTGGTTGTTTAAACGCTGATTAAAGGGTCGATGATCATCCTTGCCCAAGCAACCTCTCCTTTTGACTTCTGACTTCTGGCACTGGTCAAAGCCCTTGCAACCATTCCCCCCCACGGCCCATGATTCTAGACAGGGGAATTCCCCGATGCAAGTGGACCACATCCAGCTACAACACTTCTGAGCATTTCTGGGTGCTCCCTTTCTTCAGGGTCACTCGGTACCTGTACAGCCCAAAGGACAAGCTGGGGCCACTCAAGGGACATGCTCAAAAAATTGCCTTTGAGCTGGTGGGTTCAAGGGATATACATTTCCGTCCTTCGACATAATCAACCTCGCATGTCTTGTCTTGGACCGAGAAGCTCATGTAGGCGGTGCGTCGGAAGTCGATTTGCTGCTTCTTCTCGACGGCCTTCTGGATGATCAAATCGCCTGAGCTGATCTCAACTCAAATGAGACATAATCAACTAGGTCCTCCAGTAGAGAGGTTAGAATAAGGGTACCTATTTTTAGACTAATTTGGTAGGGGAACCCTCCCCCAAAAGAGGGTGAGAAAGGGCACTACTGGAGGACCTAGCCAAAACCTGTTGACGTGGCAGGCGCACCCATTTGAACAAACCTCTTACCAACCTTCAACCCAAGGTGGATGGGTTCCTTCTTGGTGGAGCCATCCGACATGGGTTCCCCTTTTTGGACATATACATTTGCACTTGTTACAATTATTTCCAACACTTGTTCCAAGGCTTGGATCCAAGTAAACGACCTATACATCATGGCGTTCGCGCGTTTTACCCGCAGATCGGTGGAATCGCTCGCCATCTTATGCTGGGTCCGAAAGCCTTCGTTCTTGTACAATACTACGCCTTCGTTCTTGTACAATACTCCCGCAATACCTACTTGTTCTTAGCCAGGAATATGGGTTGATGAACCTCCCAACCATTCCCAACCATTCCCAACCCAGTGGGAAAGGTCACTACTCCCTGACAACAAGAGGGAGGGGACCCCACTTTTGACCAATGCATACCTAGTGATTCCATTTCCCTGTATAGTAGGCAACCAGGGGAGCACTTCAAAAAACCAAGAGGGGCTGGTTAGCTACCAGAGCGGCTCGCGTGGGATCCAGTGGGATAGGAGGGAAAGCAAGCGGAGTTTAGTCCCTAGCCACCTTTGGGCTATCTGGTCCAACCGAAGCCGCTCTGATTGAACGGCCTTCACCTCTAAGTTTTCTAAGGTTCACCAAAGTGCCGGAAAAACAGAAAGCACACTGCGGAACTAAGGCAGATAACCACCCCTGCCCCTTGTGCTATGGCCAAGACGCCTGACATGGGCCATGGTCACGATTAGAAGTGCTGGTTGTCCTCGGCCTCTCTTGATCCATATCCCTACTTGTAGTAGGCCACAACCAGGCTTATAAGTGGGACAACTGCAGTCCTGCCTTTCCTAAGTTTGGCAGTTGCCTTCCACCGAGGGGCTGGTGAAGAGCATGACGAGCCCGGAGACGCTGCCTCAGTGTCTCAGTGAAACAGTTGTTGGACATTAAAATTATTTTTTTGTTTGTTTCCGCCGGGGGGGGGGGGGGGGGGGGGGACTACTTCAAAACCAAGATTAGTCATGATTCTAGGAGTAAGATATGAGGAGATATGAGTATGTGTCTTTCCTTAGACCTCACTTACAAATCAACAAACGTGCTCTCTGTCATCCCAATCAACCAGGGAGTTGTTTGTCATATGTAAAACCATGGTGATGTGTTGCCCGTATATAATTGTTTCACACCTGCTCGAAATACTTATTTATCGGACCTCATATCCCTTCCGAACTGGGAAGACCAAAGTAGATCAACATTATTGTGTCATGATCATGGTTCCTGAAAAGAACCCTTATCATCATTGTCTTAGCTCCCTATCAATAGGCGGATGAGCTACCGTGCCAGCAATTTCCTCTAAAGGGTCTATAACCATCCTTCACAACCCCAGGTCGCACGCATGTGTATATATACATACCGGGTTCGAGCGGGGCAATATGTATATATGTATATATATATATACATACATTTGTGGGGTTACACAAGGTCTACATCCGCCACAGGGGCACGCAGCTGGCTTTCCTTAGCAAGGCCTGCTGGCATTGCGGCTTTGCCCCAGCCTTGTAACTCGAAAGGATATAAGTGTCCAAGCAACATGAGCAGAGCCCAAAACACATTTGCTGTTGGTTCTGCCAAGATGGCTATAGAGGCTTATTATGCAGGCTACAACCACCTACTAAATTGGCCAATCCGGTTTCAATGGTAACCAACCAAGCATGCGATGTTTCAAGGGAACTGGCCAAGCACAAAGTCCCAAAAGGAAAGCCCGCTTTCAGGTGTCAGGTCATGTTTAGAACCACCAAACAATAGACTAGGTAGGGATCCCGGAAACAGAGAAAACCGTTGAAAACCGAAGGACAGCACCTGGTTTGCTGTGATTTGGCTTGCTTGTTTTCAGGGAACCCATCAAAACCCAGACCTGGCGATTAAGCAGTGCAATCCAACGAAACTGCCGCTTTTGGAGGGCCAAACAAGGGAAATTGAGGGGCCGCTGTCAAAAAACCAAACAAAAAAAGAATGCCGAACCCAAAACGGCGGAGGTCCGAGGCGCTGGAGGTGATGGGTCTGCTCCGGAACCAGGCCCCGAGCTTCCCCGCATATTGGCGCAGGCCCTGGGGCTCCGATCCATTCAAAGCGGGGATGCCAGCAGAGAAGGCTAACTTCGGATGAATCAGAGGGACCTACTTGCAGGAACGCCCTTAAATGGATCATTTCCCTAAAGGAACTGATCTTAGGCCTGCCGCTACTTTGTCCTCACACGCCATGCGTTTCATTGTCAAACGAGAAAAGTGTTGGACTTGGGGAAGAGCTAGCGGCCAGCATTGGCAGCTCTCTTTGCAGGCGCATTTCGTCATACCAACTTGGCGAGCGTACCCAGTGTTGTCCTCTTTACTAAAGTAAAGAATCTAGAGGACAGTAAGTGTTGATTGCTCATGTTAGGCTTCATGCAATTTTCCGTTGGTACAATTTGCCAGCCGAGCCGCCCTGGACAATCAAAGTGAACATGTGGCCTTGGGCACATGGCCATGGGCGAAGGCCATACATCCAGCCTCGAAATGGATCTAGTGATCCTTTGTTCCATTCGTGTAAGAACAAGCATGTCTTTGCAGGTCTGGACAACCAAGGGGTACCCTTTGGTTGTTGCCTGATGTTCAAACAGCAACTAACCTTCTTCCACTCAGAAAAAAATGCTGATTGAACATCTAAGGGAACCCTCCAATTTGGATGGCGCGTGAGAATTCTGCCCATGGCAAAGCCTCACTTTGGAATCCAAAAGCCTCTCTTCCACTCCCCAGACCAACTCGACGCCACATGACATGGGCATCCTTAGAGGTGATGATTCAAACAAAAAGTGATTCAAACCCTTTCAGCCGTCCTTGTTGAGCACAAATGCCCCCCTCTTTTGGGATCCCAGGGAAACATCTCCAAATGTGCGAACTTGAAAACCTCGTTGCCACCTCCCAAACGAGTTCGAACGTGCAATCCAAGTCGGTGGGCAACCCACTGGACAAAATCACGCGCCGTTTAGGGGTTCGATTCCTCTGCCTAAACATGCGTACTGTAATCAGGTTTGTCTCTAATCAGGGGAACTTGCATAATTGGCACCGTTGATCTGAGCTCAAAATGGGATAAACGCCGTTTCCCTTCGAAACAACCCCCAAGGATGCCAACTCCAAAAAAGCAGGCGCTAAAAAAAATGAAGAATCGGAACAATGGGACCTGGACCTCGAAGAATGCAAGCCTGCAAAGCGCCTTGCAAGACTGGGACGGGTCCCATGCGCCACCTCCCACCTATGACCAGAATTTGGCGTACGCGCTCAAAGTAGCGAGCCAAAATGGAAAGGTTGGAATGGTTCCCGAGATTGGGAGTCCTTCCAATTGCCAAAGCAAAAACTTCTTTTAGGCCTACCCCCAACTCACGACACACCTACCACTGGAAGAAAGTGGATGGCAGGATCTCTTCATGTTGACTTAGTCATCTTTACTTACCTGAAGGGAATTGTGCTATCCATGTTTCCACTACTGGATTGGTTGAGTCTTTCAAGCTAGGATGGTAGGAAAATGAAACCCCGAAAACTTCTTTCAGGCTGGGCCCCGAAAAGGACCCCGCCTGTCCGACCCGCTTTTTGACCTCCACTGCACCTTTTGTTTTATGGACCCAAAAAGACATGTTCGGGAACAAAACAACACCCCCCATTCAACCCCAGTTTGTTCATGGAGTGTCCCGGGGTTTAGTGGGGAATCATCACATTCGGAGGGAAACACCGAACACCCCCCACCCCCCAGCCCCCACACCCCCCAGCCCCCACTCCCCACTTAATAAGCAGGGCTTGCTGACTATGGGGTCAGCACTAAATGGACGACAGCCCGCCTGAAGGCGGCTGCTCCGCGCCAGCAGCTGAGCCTCAAGGCGACAAGCTCAAAATGACCCCAGCGATATGGTAGTTGAAACATGTTCCTGTTTCGAAGAAGAAAAACAAACGGTCTTCGCGCGCATGTTTTTTTTTGTATAAAAAAAACCGCTTTCGCGAATGTCGCCAAGCTCTTTCGTTTGCAGCGTGCGGTCTGGAGCCAGTTGGCTGGTGCAGTTACGCCAACACAGTAACCAAGCGGCAACTTGCTCTGGCAGGCCTACAACAGGGTTAACTGAAAGCGGTCAAGGCAAGCTTGCCGGGACTGCTCCGTCCTGGGCCCAATGTGCGGAATCAAACCCCACATATACATGTCCACTTGGAGCGCAGTCCGGGACCCCGAAAACCGCTCACAAGCACATCCAACCATACACAAATCCCCGCAGGTTGCAGCAAACCCCATAGATTGCAGTAAACCATCATGCCGTGTTCTGTGCCCCCGGATAAAACAACATCTGGTTCAAGCCCAGTTGTGTATTCCCAAAGGAGCTTCCCTCCGAATGGTCATGGTCGTTGAGCATCAAAGAGTTGCCCTCCCACGTTGCCATAGAAGAGAAGCGCGCGGCGCGTGGAACAGCATGTTCAACTTGCTTAAGTTGTTTTTTCTTGTTCAAACAAAAGTAATAACTAGATACAAACATGGTTGTCTTGTTCAACAAACATAATATATATATATATATAAATAAACCAACAAAAACAACAACCTCTTTGGGTTTTGCATTGCTCGGCGGACGCTTCGGAATGGACTCAAAGGCGCCTGCTCCTCCTGCCACTGCCGCTGCATGGTGCTATACACCACGCTCCAGCGATCAGCTTTCGGAGGCGCCTTGAAGAGCCTCAGCCTGCGAGAAAACCCACAGCGCCTCGGCACCCACAGCGGCGGTTTTTTTCGCCCCCGAAAATCCGGCTGTGAGAAGGGGTCGATGGGAACCAAATGAGCTGCCTGGGAGGCGGCCGAGCTGCCGGCATGCGCTTTGCGGCCAGTGCCTGGTGTCCTACGTGGAAAGCCTGGTGTTTCCTACGTGGAAAGCCTGGTGAACCAAGGCAGCTCAGTGGTTTTCAGCGTCCAAGAACCCGCGACAAGAACCAGGGGGTCAAATCAACTCCAATACCAACTAAGGGGTGTTTCCCTTGGCAGCCTGCCTTCGCGGTGCGCAATGTTTCAACCGCGCCAAAGGTATGAAGGTAACCAGCTGGGTTGTTGTCTCTCCGTGGAGTACAAGTATATCATTTCCCAAGATCCCAAGATGCCTCGCCTTCTTGGTCACACATTGACCCACCCCCAGGCCTGCGCTGGACCTCCTTCCAAATGCTCAGCTCCCAGCGCGGGTTGTTCCGCGCCCACTGCGCGGCATGCACTGCGTAGACCGCGGTAGACATGGCGAAAACGCGTTGAGTCCAAGGTCGAGTCGGGCCCCAGGGAACGTGGCAAATGGGGGGCCCCGCAAGGTCAAGAACCCTTGGCTGAAGGTGCAAGTTGGGGGGTCGCGTTTGCTGTGCGTGAAGTAGAGTGAAGCCCAGTTTGTTTCGCCGCTTGGATGGAGCAGTCGGCAGCTGAGAAAAAGGTTGAGCCAAGGACGCACCTTGAGATCTTGGCGAGACCTCTTTGCAGGTAAGCTTCCCTCTGGCCCTCCGTAAATTGCTTCCCCTAGTTACGGTCCCCAAGTGATAAAATACAATTCCGGAAGAAACAACGTATTTCTCAATTGATATGGTTTAGCGGGGTCGCAGGTGGGGGAGTCCGCTTTGGCGCTTTAGTCCTTGCCCAAACGTGGTCCGTCCTCCCTTTGGGCTTCAAACTCCGTTCAAACAGCAATTTGCTAAGTGATGTTGGAAGACTCGGGGCCTGTAAAAAACGTCGAAACGTTGAAACTCTAAATCATGCATCATTGAACTCGGGCGTCTTAGCCAAGCTCTCCTGTGGCACGTTGAAAGTCGAAGCCAGGAATCGATCCGCCGATCCAAGACAGCCGAGGCAGGGAACCCAAAAGTCAAGCGAACTGCGTGGCGCTATGGTTCTGCTTTTCAAGCTTCTGCTCACTTTCGTTCTGCTTGTTTGCGTTGTCCTGGTGAATCTTCTGGTGCTCGGGCGTGCGCAAGTTCTTTTTTTTAAGATATATATATATATATGTTTAAAACAAAAAAAAAGCGTTGAGCTTTGCAGCTAAAGCGGCAACTTCCTTGGTGCACCTTCAACTTCTTAAGCCAGGGTTCCCTATGACTCCTTTAGAAAAGAATATCACCCACGAAAAGGAAACAATGAACCCCGTTTAAATTGAGCACAAAAGGTGATGTGTTTGTTTCCCAAAGAGGAAGTATAGATCCCTGTAAGCAACTCATCCAAGTTGATGTCGTGGCAATCTGTGCTGGAGCCGGCTGTTGTCGCAATGAGGGCTTTTATCTGACTTTATCAGTTGGGATCCCTTCTGGCTCTCATTCGGGGGGCTGTCAAAACAGGGTCCGAGATTGGAACCTGGTGCCTTCTTGCGCAGCCTCGTAAAGGGAATACGCCAAATTGCCGCTGATTCTGACAACCCACTCTTGCCCTCTTTGGGACCCCATTATTGTTGCTGCTGGTAGCATGCAAGCAAGTCTCACCGTGTTGTCAGCAACTTGAAGCATGTGTGGAATCATGGGACATTTGATTGCAGTGTTGTTTTGTTCTGTTGCGTGTTTGAGCAAACACACGACAACACATATCTTCGGGGATGTCTAGGCTGGTTTTGGGCGTAGCAACTCACCCGAAGCCTAGGCTTCCGTTGCCTCGGCAAGCCGGTCCAGCACCGCATTGGCTGCTCCGTAGGCCCCTGCGCGAGGCGTCGAAGAGCGACTTGCCGAGGGGAAGGAGCTGCAACCACAGCGAGGCGTAGTGATTGATTTGATTGTTTTTCTGGGTGCTCAGTTGTTTTCATGATGTTTATGCATAGGTTTTAGTGCTTTGTATGAAGAACCCTTCATTGTAACCTGAAACTTCAGAATTGTTTTATTCTTTGCAAATGTCCGTTGCCGCCCTGGTCCCTGGCCCATGGCCAACGGACCCGCGAACGAACAATGGAGACCTTTTCTCCAGATATGGATCAAAGCTGGGGGAAAGGTCAACAGGCCGGCTTTCAGATTCACAAGCTGGAAATAAGCAATCCCTAAGCTACTCAGGAACCTTCGTTAGGGTCATTCTATTTCATTCCGGGGCTGAGAGTTCCAGGGCGAACTGCTGGGTGCACCGACCCAAACCGATCCACACTGTGAAAAGCTCAAAGAGAAAAGATGCCCAGACAATCCAGGTGTCATATTTGGCAACATGCTTCTGAGAAGCCTTGCAGTATATATATATATATGTATGTATGTATGTATGTATGTATGCAGGTGTGTATATATATATATGCACATATATGTATATATATATATATAATATATATATATATAATACACATGTCCGCCTGCCCGCTGCCGTCCGATGTCCGGCTCTTTCCGCCTTGCCCAGGCGCGCCCAGCAGCGACACCACGGAGGACGCGAGGCAAAAGAAGTCCGTGGGCCTGACGTCTCGGGCGTAACGTGCATGGAACTGTTCCTTGTGGATTTCTGGGCTAGACATGGCTAGACTTAGACACCCCAAACTTTTTGTTAATTGAGTTGAATCAGATAATTCTCGGTAGTTGCGGTAGTTGCGTGATATGACATAATGATAGTAGGCAAGCCAGGTACTTGCGGCTCCTAAAACACCATTGCCATAGGAAGCAAGCCAAGAGCGAGGACACAAGGCTGACAGAACTTGGAAATACTGGGCCTCTCTTTTCACATGGGTCGTTCCCAGCTTTTGACGACCAATTGGCAAAGGAGACATCAAAAGTTGGCCCAAGTTCTTGGAAAGACACTTTGAGGGATCCGACCTGCGCCACCAGCAACTACACCCACTTCCAGGGCCCTTCACGAGCGGATTCCCATGTGCGGGGTAAGGCCCTGGGACACTCCAGCTTTCTGGGTGCACGAGGGGGAAAACGCCACCTTGCTGCAAGAGGCGCTATTTACTCCGGGAAAGGGGAAGTCTAGTACATGTGGAAGAGCAAACAACAACCGGGCAACAAAGACAACCAAATCAGCAAGGTTAGACAAACAAACAAACAAACGAAGAAATCAGGAAAACAAACGAATAAGGAAAACAAACGAATAAGGAAAACCACCAAAGACAAGCGGCACAGAAGCCCTTGGCGAAGCCGCCCGGAGCCGTCACCGCGCGTTTCTTTTCGAGAGGATGTCTGGCCTCAAGGCACAGCCGCAGGCCTCCCAGAGGTGCCGCGCACCGAAGACCTCGAGGCGAGGAATTTTGGTCGCCCCTAAAAAGCTAAGGGGATGGCTGGGAGCCACCAAGTTTGAGCATGTCTTCAATTCACAGAGGAGAGGCATCTCAACCTGGGAAAGCAAAAGGTGTTGTTCAACAACAACCTCGCGGAGCTAGATACGGTTTGGAACTGGTGGCAAATGACGGGTGTCCGATCTACCCCTACATTCCTCAAGGGAATCATATAAACTTTCCGACCAAGAGGTGGTGTTCCAAAAACGGGAGAATTTGTGTCCAACTGTTGGGTGTCCGATCTACCCTAAGTTTCTGAAGGGAATGATCTCAACCTGGCAAACAATTGGGTGACGTTCCCAACCGTAACAAGAAAAGGAATCGCTTCCAAATGACAGGTGTCCAATCTATCTCTACAAGTACATTCCCAAAAGGGATTCACATCAACTTGGCGAACAATGGGTGGTTCAAGCCGCCACAAAGAAAGAAATGGTTTTCAAGTGGTGGGTGTTTGAACTCTAGGGGGATCAACGGAAGGACCCCCCCGCCCCTGAAGGTGGTGGGGATGCCCGGAGATTTCCTCATGGTTGTCAAGTTGAGACGGTTTCCAACAGAAATGTCAGGGTAGATCGGACACCCGTCATTTGGAACGGATGCCTCCTTTTGTGCCGATTTGACACATCACCTGTTGGTTGTTTCTCTACATTCCTGCGGGGCTTCTGTGGGGCTCGCACGTTTTACCGCCAGAGCCAAGATGGTGGCTAAGGGTACCAGAAGAGAGAAGTTTTCTCAACATATGGGGACTCCAAGAATAAGTGGTTTCCCTTCAAAGCCTCTTGACGCAAGGTACTTCTCGAAGAATATGTGGAAGTGGGTTCCCATCCCTGAGCCTAGAACTTCACTGCTCCAAATGATTAACCGGTTGGAGGCTTGTGTTGGACCACTTTTTGAAGCTCCCCACAAAAACCGACAAATTCCTCTGGGGTCACTGCTTAGCCTGGAAAGTTGAACAAGGGACCAATCTCCATTTGGTTTCCTGCAGAGGGAATTGACAATTTGATGTAGACTGACAACTCCAATTGTTTTGTCTATTTCAGTTTTCCCCGTTAGTGCGTTTAGGGTGAATAGGTGCTCCCAATGTTGGCCTTGTTTTAAATCTGCCATGGTTTATGTGCTTGAAGCAAGAATTGGACCCCAACCAAAAGCCCTATTGCGCTTCGCGCGTTCTACCCGATCGAACCAAGCAGCCCAAACCAAAATCAATCCAAAACCGGGGAACTCCATGTAGAATAGCCCAGATGCAAATATATGGTAGGACCCCCCTCCAATACCTAGCAAATATGTGTATACATGTATATATATATATATGCATATATAATATATATAAAAATAGATATGAATATAAATATATGAATACAAATATATAAATATAAATATATGCTATACATATATATATATATATATATAAAATCTAGCAAGGCCTGTCACCCCAACCGCACGGGAACTTGCGAGGACGCGCCTTGCCGGAGAAGCAGCGCCTGAAGTGCTCCTCCCGGAGCTGTGAAGACCTCGATCGAGCGGGGCAAAACCCGATGGTTTTTGGAATATATGGCCATGGGTCGAAATCCAAATCGTACCTCCAGTGAACATGCCAATCCCAAAAAATGACTAAATTGGGTGGTGCACCTACCCCAAAATGGTACCATTAGTTTTGACCCACAGCCATATTTGGTGTGTGGCGCGCTTTTTTGTTCTTTTTTTTTTTTGGGGGGGGGGGGGACCCGGTTTGAAGGAAACCAAAAAGAAACTACCATGGTTGGGGGGTACTCCAATTTTTTGTTGCATATGCGTATGATGAATATATGGGTGCTTCCAAAAGACTCGTGGGGTCCAGCTACCGGGGTGAAAATCTCCGGCGGGACTCGAAAAGACGGGACATTCGGCACGCTTCTTGTCTTCGCTCCAAGTCAGGAAGTTGCTGCTTGGACGCCGACACGCGCAGTAGAAGAGAACGTATCGGACATGTTTGCAACAAAAGATCAGCGGTCATTACGTTGAAAACTCTCCCTGGAAATCCCTTCCGAAGGTTTCCGCGGAACGCCTCACGAGGTTTCGAGCCTTTCGAAGGTAAACTTGGGCCGCGAAAAGGGTGCGCAAGCTGAAGATTCTCCGTCGGGTTCCAGGTCATATTTTCATGGTTTTGCTAGAGGGTAAGTTTGGTTCTGTCGGTGTGTGTGTGTGTGTTTGTTTGAGGGCACCCTTTGTTGGAGCAGTGTTAAAGGGAAACCAACAGGAAAGCCATGATTTTGAGGGAACGCCTAAACACACACTGGGGCAACCCCACAGCGCATCGGCGAGCTCGCCGGCCCAGTGTAGCACGCCTCGGTGAATTGGCCCCGCATGCCAACGACTTTTGGCTCCATAATGCACGGGTCGAAGTAGTTCGAATGGGATTGTGGAGGACATTTACACCAAGTTGGCTCATGTTCATGGAACAAAGGAATAAGGGAATAATGGAATCATGGTGTAGTTGTACCCCCAAACATTGTTTTGCAAGTGTGTGTGTGTGTGTGCGCCGAAACTTCCTACAATCCTTATCACGCCAGATGTCAAAACCCAACAGGGGATCTCCAAAAATACAGAGGGATTCAAAGCCTTCCGGCTCATTTCCGCGAACCCTTTAGCAACCCTTCTGCTTGAAGTCATCGATCCAACTCTTGCAGCCTCGGGGCGTCTAAGACAAAGCTCCTCTGAACCGTAACTTCAAGAATCTTTTGGGTGGGTTCCATTTCATTCGGGGGGTGGGAATACACCCTGGGATTGCGGTCATTGGTTCAACACCAGGTTTATCAGATGGCCAGGAATGCGGCACAAGTTCCGGGGTGCACTACAGAGCAATTGGCGGTTGGTTTCACCAAGATCTTCACATGGCCTCCCCAACCATTTTGGCAAAACCGCTACGTACCGAAAATGACCAACTTGCAGCTGTTGGTTTTTGTCAACAGATTAACGGAAACACCAATTGTGTGTGTGTGTGCGCGTGTGTGTCTTGTTTTCTTGGTTTAACAAGAAAACAGAAACTGGAACCCCTTTTCGAAGAACCCCATGTTTGGGCTCCCATATCTGAAAAGGCGGCCCTCTGCTCTTCCTGGCCCTTGCAGAGAGTCTCGATTCGTTTAAGATAGGCCAGATCCACGTGCCTGCTGAATCATTAACATTATATACTTCCATTTGCTTAAGCCCCTTCGAAAAAATATGTCCAGTAGTGATATATTCCCTTTAAAACCAACAATGGAAAATATATAATAGTCTTAAGCAAATGGAAGTGTATCATACTGAGATCGAGGCTCCCGACTGCCAAGATCAGAGGGCAACAGCTGCAGCACTTTCCCATGTCGCCGTGTCAAGGTTCGCTGCAGGAAATGGATTCCACTTCTGCCATGCCACCAAGTGTGCAGCACGAAAAGCGCTCGTGCAGAACACGGAACCCCGTAAGGGGTCTGAACGAAGATTCCGCTACCAACGGATTGTGTTTTAGCTCCATCATTCGTCTGCGGGAGGTTGTCTCCTGTGCTACCTCAGCTTGTGGCCCCAAAACCGAAAAGGATACGTTTGACTTTGGTCCATGTCTAGTGAACCTGAAAAAGCTGAACCAATCAGAAGATTTCACCCGCTTTAGGGCAGATTGGTTTGGTGACAGAAGTGGAATCCTCCTACCTTCCCGCAAGCCTGGCAGCTCGGGTTCGAGCGGCGTGCTTACAAACTGAAGTCTTGAAGGCATCCCCCCTGTTGGAGAAAGCCGGACAGCCTGCAAATCGCGCGCCGAAGTTCGGGGGACGTGGACCGTATTGCAAATGTTGTTCTTTGGGGTTCCCCATTCAAAGGCACATTCCAGAAGCTGAGACTCAGATAAACGAAAGGGAGTACCGGGTTTGTGCAAAAAGTTTAACTTGTCGGTTCGTAGGAACATATACATTTGCCCCAACTGTTGAATGTGAAGGTCCGAAGGAAACACAGGCAACGTGTCCAAATAGGGACTTGGACCCCAAAGAAGGAATTCGTCGTTTGGACCCAGTGGCCGCTGGGTCTGGGCTCCGGATTGTGGCCGGTTTCCCCTTTGTCAGCAAGGAAAGGCTCCTACCTTTGCAGATCCTGCCCGGTCCAGCCTATATCTGGAATATGAGCTTGAACATTTGTCCAGCTGGAAACCTATAGTCTTTTAGAAAATTCTACTATGTCCCTGACCTCACATTTGTCTAGCGAGCTTATCGGACATGGCTGGTGCATGTCTAGCTTTTCTGTCAGTGTCTGTCAGTCTAATATGTTTAGCTTTTTCCTGGTAGATCTCCGGCTGTTTTGTAAATGAGTAGCAGTCTACGTAGCATGTGTCCAGCATGTCTGGCATATGTTGAGCATATTGTTGCGCATTCCCAGCATGCTTCCAGCGCATGTATGGCATATGTGTACTATATGCGGCTCCGCGCAATGGTCAATGGCCCTGTTGAGTTTGATTGCGGATGGTCAGCAACTGGGGACCAACAAACAGAGATGGGTGTGGCTCAAAATTAAACAGGAGGGGCAAACCGCAGGTTTTGGTTCATGTTTCCACTTATCAGGGTAAACCAGTTTGGAATTACGGGCTTTTTGAGCGACAGCCAGATGACCATGCCGCAAATTGAATCTTTGGCCCAACGCCTGGCGCGGGCCTTCGCTTTAGGCCGGACCTTTGGGTAAAGATTTGGCCCGGTCTGGGAATAAAATGCAGGGCAATGCCGGCGTCAACCTCCTTTCTTGGTCCAAGTTTGGCTACATTGAAAATTAGGTGTTTCAAGTTCTGCTTCATTTAGTCAAAAAAAGCACGTGCCCCAGAGGCGAGAAAGGATCAATTGTCTCCCAGCAAGACTTGACAGGTGCTGGTTTGGACCATTCTACAAGCGACTTTCTGGTGGATTCCATATTTAGCGGGAGCGCTGCTTTCTTTGCTGGTAAAGGGAAGCCCACAAGGCACAGGGTGCCACTGAGTGACCAAAGCCTTCTGTCTCCATTCCAAACACCAATATCCCATGGGTTCAAAGATCAGTCATCTACCCCTGCGTTCTGGGCGTGAAACTCCTTTTCAATTCGGGCAAGGCATGAACTTCCGTAACCAGCTTCTGCCCACCCCTGATCAGCAGTCATTGGATCCGCTCAACGGGGCCAATGGTTCAACCGTGCTATCTAACGATCCGAGCGACAGATCTGGGCCTTTGGCAAGACGGGATCCCCTCTGCAGGAAAATATGTACATGTACATGTGTGTGCGTCTCATGCAACCATCAAACTATAATAAATATGGGTACGTACGAGTGCACGTGTATACCTATATTATATATATATATATGTGAATATATGTTCCAACATCTGAACAATGCTGCGCACATGCGCACACACACACACAGACACACAAAGAGCGTGTAAGATAACATAGACAAAGCTACGTTTTGCAATTAAGGGAAGCATGCTTCCGGTTCCGTATTGCCACTCAAATCCTTTAACTTAGTCTGCCCATTGTCTCAAGCGCATGTCTTGGGGATGCGTTTAAGCAAAACCAAAAGGGAGCCATCCATTTTTGGTTTCCTTCCTTTGGAGACAAACCCAAAGGGTCCGTGGAATGGTACCGAAGGTTTCAAGCAAGGCGAGCAAAGGATTTGAGGGCGCGCCAGAGAGCCGTTCGGAATGGGTCTGAGGGGATCGAGCCTGAGACCTACGCCAAGAAACAGCTGGCGCCTTTTGCCGTGCATCGAATTGATCCCGGACTCAAGCCAAAAGAGGGGTTCCGTCGTCTGAATGACTCGTCGTCCCCAGAACACTAAACCCCAAAGTGAGGGGCCTTTGTGGTTCCAGGGTCCATGTCTGGGGTCCGAGCCCCTTCCTTCAGAAAGGAGGCTCAAGTTTCAAGGCTCAAAGGCCCTTGTGCTGCAAATCCCCTGCCGGGCCGGCAGGTTGTTCAGGGTTCCACCTGGAAAGCTGATGGCTGCGTTTTTTTCCCCTTGACACCCTTTCTGGGGAGACAAAGTTGGACCCCCTCCAAGAGGGTTCCCATGCGCTGTTCCCCAAACAGGGTCTCTAAACGGCAAACTTTTCGCGGCCAAAGGGGAAAGCGTCCCCGCTTTGCTTTCTGGCCACATTTTCCCAAAGGGCGGGTCCCTTCATTGGTACGTTTTGGAACAGGGTATATAGGCAGATCAGGTCATAGGGGCTCTGCTGCAAACGCCCTTCGCACGGACAAAGAAGCTGACCTAAATATCACATGCCCGAAACACCGTGGACGTGCGATCAAAGCGGCTGTTGAAACTAGGCACCTTTGAGGAGCTTAAAGGAAACAAACATGGAAGCAAGCAACTTGGAGCGCCATTGGTGTTGGCACATACGTAACTTACATTTTGTTTATTTATTTTTTGTAAATACTCGCCCCCATCCCCTTATCAACCACTTGGGTGCCGTAGATGCCACTAAATAATGGACAGTTGCTATGCTAAAATGTTAGACTACCTTTGAAGCCAAGAAAAAAATGAAAAAACAA
The DNA here is from genome assembly GCA_963377175.1 of Effrenium voratum. Lineage (NCBI taxonomy): Eukaryota > Dinophyceae > Suessiales > Symbiodiniaceae > Effrenium > Effrenium voratum. Next base: position 370,092 of record CAUJNA010003661.1, on the reverse strand, counting down.
CAGAACACAATCTGGATGGTTAGAGGTCCCCCGGCCCCTGTCTGACTTGGCCGAGGGCGCAAATTGGGGTCGACCTCCATTTGGAGGCTACCCCTTTATGGCCAAACTGAGGCGGCCAAGTAGGGAGTGCTCAAAGGGCAAACCATTTTAAAGCCTAGATGCTAAAGGCAAACCGTGCGAAGGTGCTCGACAAGGGCCTATGTCTTTGATGCCACATTTATGTTCATGTTTGCCTATGACGGAGCTCTGCACGCCTTTTTTTGACAAAGCGTATCTGAACTAAAAACACGTGAGCCGGGAACTTTGGAAGCATTGGCAAACATCTATAGCAAAGGCCAACCATGCGGTGTGACTCTACGATCTACGTCTAGCTGCAGTTGTCTGGCAGTTGGCCAAACAAATAAGTCTCGCTATCCAAGGTGCCGCCAAATGGTTTCCAGCTCGGGAATAGGCCAACCAAATGTCTAGTCAAGTAACCGTTTGCTCACACCATTGCTGTCCGCAACTTTTGGATGTTTGTCTTCTTCTTGGCTTCACCGCTCACCGAGACATGGTCACCTGCCCCCTGGCTCAAAGAGATCCCCAAACCAGTGCCACGCTCTCAACATAAGTTGTTCACACAACCTCCTGGCTCCGCCCCAGTGGTCAGGGTCTGGTTGTTTAAAGAAATCTTGCCCAACCCCGCCCGGTAGGCCACAAACCTCCGGCGCCTTAAGAGCAGCCGCTTACGTCATGTAGCACTGCCTGCGATGCCGCATGGCGTAGAAGTGAGGACACGTGCGGACAGCAATCTTGGAACTCCCTTCCTGAGTGACTCCTCAGAACAAAGCTCCCAGCACTTCTTGAGGAACCGACTGCAGGAAAAATGTCTTGGAACATTGCCCTTTGATCATGCTGATCTGCAAGAAAGCAACCTAAGTGATACTTGCCCTACATTATGTCTCACGACATGTACAAATAATTGCAAGTGCTGCAGAGACAGCAACAACAACAACAATATGGCAATGAACATTGAGCATCAAGTTTGCGGGATTTGAACATGCTATATATTTGTTGTTGTAAGCAACGAGTTTGTTCTAAGATATATATATATATATATACATATTATGTGTATTTGTATGAAATTAAATATAGATGGTGTTTCTACTATCACATGTTTGCTTGAGTCGAACATATAGGATCCATGTAAAGACTTGCTCCAACATACCCCAAGCTCCTACTTGCTCGCCCAAAAGTCCAGGAAAACCCAACAACTGTGCGTTCCAAAATGTGCCGGAGTACACCTTTATTGAGAAAAACATTTCTGGGGCAGTTGGTAGTTTTTGTTTTAATTCAGCAACCACGCATGCGACGTGTTCGAAGGAGAATACCGAATTGCGAGGTGAGTTTTTGTGTTTGCAAACAACTGGACAATAAGACAGAATGACCCTCGCGCCAGCCATTCGCGAGTGGAACAAGGACGTATGGAGACCACAATTTTCTTGAGGCCCCCCTTGAGAAAAACAAACACATTTCCTCACGACGACTGTCTTTAGACACAAGCTTGACAACTCGTTGGGTGCCAAATACAGAATTCAGCCGTCCCAAATTGGATTGATCTTGCAAAATCAACAACTGGCGAGTTGTGCGCGTTTGGGTTGGGACAACGGGAGCTTGTTGGTTACTTCGATTTCTTTTTGAATCGCCAGATGGCTACTTGGCAGCCTGCGGACTTGCAAGCACCAGAGGGCTCTCACCTGGATCCGTGGTTGTGCAAGCGAAGCAACTGCAGACCCGAATTCAAGGGTTTGGGGTCATGTTTGGATTGGGAGGCTCTCAAAAACCAAACTCGACATAAACGGGTTTGACAAACGGGTACCAGCTTGCACCAAAGGACACTCATGCTTGTAGCATCCAGGAACCCATTTGAGCCATGTCCAAAACGTGTCGTGATTCCCTATGTCGCATCCCTCTCCTTACGCCGCTTCCTTACGCAGCCTTACGCGCACCGTGCTTTCGCTTACGCGGCACATGGGCTTCAAGTAGGCCTTACGCAGCCCTTACGCCAGAGAGACCGAATGCAATTCCGTGGAAGCGGCTTACGCGAGCACTTTTTCCTTTCACGCAGACGACGAGCCGTGGAGGAAGATGAAGAGGAGGAAGAAGCAGCGAACTTGCGAGTCAACGCATTGTCGTCTCCGGCTTTGGGCCCTTCCAGCTCCCAAGAGCGGAGCTTATCCTAGCGTGGTCTCCAATTGCAAGTCTCCTTCTCGCTTGGCGGGGTCCTTTCTCGCGATGGCGCCGGGTGGAGCAAGGCAGCGCCGTGCGGAGCTGGGGCTTACGCGTGGGCTTACGCGAAGCTTACGCGAGCCTTACGCGGAAGACGCCCAAACATTCCCTAGCTTTGCCTTGTGTAGTAGCAAAGGACAATATTGCTTTCCCAGGCCCAATGGATAGATATAACAAGTACATGACTAATGAGAAACACATGGATATGACAAACAACATGACTGAAGAAACACATAGGATATTCCAAACAACCTGACTGAACAATAACTTACGCGGAATGCTTGCGCGACAAGTTTTTTGACAGTTGCTTACGCCGCCTTACGCCCGTGCAGGTTTTGCTTACGCCACGGGTCGATATGACATAGTCCCTGATAAACATGTAGACGGAGGTTTTGGACGTTGCACATTTGTTGGAACCTATTTAGGGTCACCCAAAACACAGTCCGCAAAATGACTTCCTATGGGAAACAACATGACAGTTTTCGTTGCCTGCCATAAGCCAGCCATCCCATCAAACCCAACCGCCAACAATTCCAAACAAGCTATGTAAAACACTCGAGTATGATGTTTCAGTTGCTGGGCCCTTTGGTGCACATCATGTACATGGTGAACCTGCATTCACCGACCATGTGTTGCGGGTGCTTTCCATTGAAACCTCACGGCAGTGCAAAAGCAGCACCCACATCTTCATCTTGACTAACTTGGAAGAATGCGAGCCCCCACCCCCAACGGTATTTTACATCCCAAGGGAACGTGCATGGGGAACGCCTGCAAATGTGTTGTTCTTTCTCAGTATCCTTGCGAGGTTCTGTCCCAAAGGACACCACCCACCTGTTTTCGGGGTATGGGCGTATGTGCCCAAAGGCCACCCTAAAATTGGGAATTCCTTGGCGTCGCTGTGTGCCGACCCAAGGCTACGTTTCCAAAACACACCCATACAGGGTGGGCGCCAGTTGTGAATACCTCCGTTGGTCCAAGAGGAAACCTTGAGACATGTTGCACGCGAAGCGCAACCAAAAGCAGGGCGGGGCCCTCGGCCTCTGTTGCTCCCAGGACGGCACGGGATAAGTTCCCACAAAGCTCTCGCAGGAGTTGATTCCTCCTTCCAGGTACTCCCTGCTTTCTTACCTAGAAGCACCAGAACCAGTTTGGACCTGGAAATAAAACGCTAAGCATTTGGGTGACCAAAACTGTAGGGGAAAATCAGGTTGGCTTTGGGCAAGTGAACCATCTGTTTCACAGGAGAGGTTCCAGATGAATCTGCAGGAAAGGATGAATGACCAAACTTACTGGGAGTCTACTTTGTTGGCAAGGGTGTGCAAGGCGCACACCATGTCCTTGTGTTTGTCCGGGGCTCAATGGACCATATTACTGGGTAGTTTTGCGTGGGCATTTTGAGGTTCTCAGATATTCATAGGTTCAACCTAAAAACACCGCTTCACCGAAACCAACCTTTAGCCGATAAGGTGATGCTCCAAACCGCCGAAAAATCAACTTCGCACCAGTTTGTCGGTATCAGATTGCAAAAGCAACGGCGCCCTTGTCAATCAGAGCGGACCCCTTTCCAAAGGCATGCAGTCCCACTGAGAACCGATCTGTGCGTAGGGGTTACACATCCCTGGACGTTGCACCCCGAATACTCTAGCCTTTGGCCTGGCTGTCATCATTCTGCCCCGTTCATCATCTGGACGGTGCACGTGCATGCGAACATTTCCACTGCGTACTTCAGCGAATGATCATATTAGCATCAGAAGATGCCATATCTCAAGATTTGACTTGCGCGCAACTGCCAGGACAAAACATGTCCCGTCACCTTGTACATGGAAAGCATGTTTGACACTCATGTCTGCACAATATCCTACGAAGCCCCCTAGGGACCTTCATCATGAGGCCGAGCCCGCAAAACTATCGTGTGTGCGTATCCGTGGACCTGTGGATGGACAATCCTGCACCAGTTGGTGGGTGATTTGTGCATAAAGGGATTCATCCATGCCTGGTGCAGGATCTTGTCCATCCACAGTAGGACACAAGCTGTACTTCCATGCTAAGCATGGGTCCGCTCTGACATCAACTTGCAGAGACACACAAATTGGGCCGGGGCCATGTTTCATTTCCTGGGCGCTGGGTTTTCTTAGCAAAATGCCATAGACTGCCGTTGGGGTTTAAAAAAAGAAAATAATCGGCCCTCTTTGGGGATTTCCGTTTCAAGAAGCCAACAAATGGTGCTCTGACGTCCCAACCTCTGAAAGGAAGGTAAAGTCAATCCTGGATTTATCAACTTGGGTTTATCAACTTGGATTCATTGCAAGAGGGGTCCCCAAAAGCTGTCCAGACCTCCTCTCCAATGGGATGCAAGCACTGGATCAAAATTAGGAGGGGTTGCATGTCAGTTCTTGTTAGTAAGCACATTGTGTAGTTGATAGGAGTTCCCCTCACTCTCACTTTCTCAGTGGATTGGCCAAAAAAAAGTCCGGATTCTGCATCTACCACTAAAATGCTCTTCCCCAAAAGTATGAAGTCCAGGAACTCAAAGTGTGAGGACTCGCAGGGTTCTCCGGAGAGCTGTCCTCCGTCGTTCACCAGCTGGGTGTACTTGGCGCGCCTGGCTGGAGACAGCCGTGCCACAAGCACATGGGCGTGTCTTTTGTGCCCATTTTCACTTGGTTGACGTTGGAAGGCGAGCAAACATTTCAAATTTAGCAGTTAAGTTGGGATGTCCCACTAAACCACAATAAGCAAAAATGTAAAATCTGTCCCAACAACAACCATGTTAAGTGGTTCAAAAGGCGTGTCTGTTGCGTGTGAAGCAGTCCTGCCATTTGGGTATGGGTCAAAATGAAACCACCAGGGTAACGCATGTTTTAGTCCTTGGTTCCATTTACCAGGGTCCCATTTTCGGCACCGGTGTTTTTACCCACTGGCATTTACAAGCACACACTGGATACATCCAACTGACGGCCGCAGACCATGTTCTGTGGCTATATGAGTACGGGCGTGGCCTGTTTTCCCCCACTATCAAATGAGCATTCAGCAACATACCCCGTAGGTCATGTTTTCTTTGCACCAGCTTGCCAGTGCAATGGTTCGATGGAATGCCAGGTGTGGGGCTTTTACTACAAGCTGCTATCCTCATTGCCAGGCAAAACACGACCCATATGCACAATCGGGAAGTGAGGGCGCCACAGTGGGATCCTCATCAGATAGCAAATGTGGTCAATGTATCTATCATTTAAGGCACCCTGCTTCTTTTGCCGGACCCCCATAGCTCCATCATGGCAACCAAGCCGGATGGGAATGTTGAGCTTCCTGCAGTCAAAACAACCACAAGCTGTTGCCGTGCAACAGGCAGCTTTTGAAGACCGTCCGTTTCAAAATGCCACGGAACCAACATCGACAATCCCAAAAAAGAGAAGAACTGGACACACCATAGAGCAAACGATCGATCATCATGGCCCGCTTTTCGCAAACGGTGTGACCAAAAAACAAGACTGCAGGAAACTGGCAGATCTGCTTCGATCGCTTCGAAGCTTGGTTGCCGGGAAATGCTTGCAGTCATCCAGCCTCGTGTTTGCCTTTGGAAAGATGGCTTCCAGGATGAGCCAAACACATGTGGAGCTTGTGTAACTACTATATATGGCCATGGCCCACGTCTGGGGTACTTCAAAATAACAGATTTGGTCTTTTGACTGTTTTGCCACTCAAATGGTTCTTCCCAAAAAAGCTCAAAGTCCAGGACGTCAGGTGAGGGTTAATGTGCAAGGGAGTAAGGAGGCCAGAGAAACCCGCACCCGAGCCTTGCTTGGACCGTCTGCTGCAAGCACCTCAATTTGGCGAGGCTTGGACCCCTTATGCAAGGTCCAAATCATTGGAATAGGCCGACCCCCCTCCCCACGACATTGTTGTTTTCTTTAAGAAACCACCCAACATGGGGGACCAACTCTAAAAACAGACGAGCCATGCATGTTGACATGCGTGTAATTCTTTGGAGCCTAATTCAACTTGCCCGGTCGCTGTGGAACAAGGACGCCCGGAAATGGTCATGGGTCCCGCACATAGAAAGGAAAAACATATCAGACCTACCCAACAAGAAATGAGAGAGAAAGAACAACGAAAGAAATAAGAACTTAAATAAGGAAGAAACAAAATGAAAGAAATACAGAAGGAAAGAAATAAAGAAAGAAAGAAAGAACAACAAAAGAACAAAAACAAGAAAACAAGAAAAGAAGGTATGAAAGAAAGACAGAAATTTTGAAATAAGGAATTAGATAAACAACAAATACAGAGCAAAAAGGCTGGCACTGCACGCCTGAGGCATCTGATTAATTAACAGCACATCATGCCAGATTCATCCTGACGATGGACGAGCAGCTCTAAACCCAGCAAATGATGTCAGTCCACACTTGAGATTCACTCTTAAATTACCCTCCCAGCAATCAACATGCAACCCGACGTTCGGGGTCCTGGTTTGGACTGTTTTCCTTTTAAAGGGACCCTCTGTCAGATTCCATGCTAATTGGTGAGAAGGCAATTCATTTTACAAGCTGAAACTGGCACCCTCCCCCTCACCCCCCCCCCAAAAAAAATAGCCACTAGTGTTCTGGTTTGAACTCATTGGGCAATTGTTTCTCTTTGACCCGCTCGGCGAATTCCAGCTGACACCTTGGGGGCTGCTTGGGTGGCCTCAAACTGGCCAAGTGGTGAGTAACCTGGATTTGGAGTTGTTCCATAGACATGCGGGTCAGGGAAAAGCGCTGACGGACACGTTAGCACAATCCGCTTAAATGCACCAGGCAGTGAAATGCCCGATGGAGGCGCGGCATCTGGTTGGCCCGTTGAAGCCTGGTGGGGAAGCTGGGGTTCAATACCAAAATGTGTGGAAGCGCGCTCTACGCGCAGTTTTCTTGGGCCGGTTGGCGTTTGGAACGCAAAATCGCACAAGCGCCAGCCGCGGACCATGCGTAAACGAGGGGGTTAAAAGGTTCTCAGCATGCCTGCCATTTGGAGTGCCAGGTTTGTTGTCTCTCATTGTCGTCGCTGGACTTTGAAGGCGGGGAGGGTCAGAAGGAAGTTTGGTGGGGTCCGTTTTGAGGGGTCCATGCGAGGGTCCTGGGAGTGGATAAGCCCTTGAGGCCTCCCGGGGGTCAAGGCCACCCGATTTCCAATCACCTGCAGCCAGGGCACTGGTCGATCCACATGGCGTCATGCCACTGGGTGTCGCCCCAAACTCAGCGCGACTGGAAACAGGCAGCCACCGATTAGTTTCTCATCGACAGGTTGGCGTGGAACCCAGAAGCCGACATGTTCAAAGGAACGTCCTTTGGCAGCACCCTCTGTTTGGGTTCCATGTTCATTGGCAGGAGAAGACGCCCTTGGCAACCAAACAGAAGCTGAAAACATGTGCGGATGAAGTTACGAAACTAATAGCGGGCTGCTAGATTCACTGGCCACCTGCAGAATCAAGATTAAGCAAGCAGAAGCAGTTCAACCTCTACATTCAACCTCTACATTGGATGGATCTCATAGGGGCGGCACAAATTTGGGGTAACCTGAAATAGACGCCTACCCTGCCTCCCTTCACAAGGCACCGGACCACAGACCTGTCAGGTGCCTTTTGCAACAAACCAACCAACCAACCAATCAACCAACTGCTCAACCACCATCTAAACAACCAACCATCCAAACACCCACCCAACCATGCAACCAGCCAGCGAGCCAGCCAGCCAGCTAGGCAGCCAGCCAGCCAGCCAGCCAGGCAGCCACCCAGCAACTCATCAACGTCCCCCGTTTTGACTCTTGAAGGACCGTGTCTAAGACCTGAGCAGCGCATCTGCCAGAAACACTCCCGGCTCTTCTCCGCCAAGCTCTTCAGGGCGCCCTGCGACATCACCTACCGGGACAACGTACCTAAAAGCGCGTCCGCGTAGGCATACAAGTATACGTGTATACATAGTTTTAAAGATTATATGTATATACTGTCAGGGCTATATACACATTCGGGTATGTACAGGTATGTGTACCATAATTGTGTGTAGTGGCCAATCGATGTATCCTGTTGCATGTGTATATATATTATATATATATATGTATATATGTTCGCACTGCTTTAGTGACTTGTCGATTCATCTGGTCAACCGATTGGTTTCAGAATTGATATGCGCATATCATGTTGATCAATATGTTTTCTAACTGGTTCATGGACCCCATCTGTATAAATGAATGCAGGCAAGTTGACATGTTGATGTATGTACAATATCCTCCAAATCCCTGGGATATACGTCCCCGGTTCAAATGTTGAAACCTTGCTCCGAATAGTTTGGGCTCCCAAACAAATGCTTGGACGTGAAGACGTGAGCATACATACATCCTGTAGGCTTGTATACTACGTTACTAGAGGTGTGTCGCACACGGACATATCTCTTTGCATGTGTTTATGCATATCTAACAGAATTCACGTTTGGGCAGAAACTCGTTTCCATTCCTATTCGTGAAAGTCCCAAATTATCCCCTTCCATTGCCCGTAAATGGCTTTGCCTCCAAATCGAGCAACCCAAACAAATCATCACAGCCCAAGACACGGATACAATCTGGGCTGTTCAAAATGGAGGGTTGGCCAATCCTGGTCCTAATCCACAATCCTAATCCATCGGCGGCGGGCTCTCTCCGAAGTTTTGATATGGTAAGTCTCTGAAATCAGACTTACAGGGAAGACTTCCCCTGAAGGTTGGGTGAACATAGTTGGCACCTTCCAGCACCCCCCAACCACCGCTGTTTCCCATGTCCAAATTCCCGAGCACTGTCCAAAAAGCAGTGGATAGGGAGCGCTGCCAACATGCGACTGGAATTTTAGAGACCCAAAAGATGCAACTGGAATTGGAGACCGCAAGATACAGCCACTTTAGTGGGTCGAAGCCTTTCCCAGACGAACCAACGAAGGATTCCGGTTTCGCCACCTGCAGGAAGCTGGGAAACCCAGAGTTCCCCGTGGACGCCAGGTACGTTGGCTGCTGGTTCACGTTGCCATAGCTCTCCTGACAAATGGATTGGCCGAGCGCCCGAACCCGGACCCGCGCGAAAGCCGGGCTTGGCTTCAAGGGATTGGTCACTGGCCCGAAAGGATCGGCTTAAAGTGTCTAACTGTCAGTGGGTTAAACGGAAACCCCCACCAAACCCTAAAAACCTGAAAACCCAAAACACCCAAGCGGATGGCTGCGAGCCATCAAGCCTGCTGGTGGTTTCCACGGCAACTGCCACTTTTGGAACTCTTTTGGAGGTTCCAAAAAGGCAACTGGAGGAAACCCTGGGCAACCATACCCTTGTGAGGTCATTCCCCTCCTCTTGGTGAAGCAGTTTCCGGAGGTTGCTCAGCATGAAGACGCAGTCAGGGTAGGCACGAACGGTCCACTTCACCTGCGCTCAGCTAGAGCTTGAGCAAAGCGCTTTTTGTTTAAGCAAAACCATATACGCAACCCTACTGTGGATGAACGAAATCCATTTCGCACCACTTTGAACCCATGCTTGAAACTGTTGTTTGTTGGTATTTGCAGGGGAATCATCAAGCCTGGATTTCTTAGGTGGTGTTTGTCCATAGTTCGACAAGTTGATCAGGGGCATCGCAACTGTGAAGGCCTAACCCGCCAGTTTGAGGCTAGACTGATCAAGCCACCTTTCGTGGCGATTAGCAGGAAGCAGGGTTAGCCCAATGGTGGGGTGCATTGCCGGTCTGAAGTCCTGGGAAACTGCGTCTTTCGGCGGAAATGGGGTATAAAGCTGCGCCTTGTGTTTACTCAGGCTTCCCTCACACCGGATCAATGGCTGTAGGGCTTCCTCCAAACTGGCCTTGAACAGGCCCGAAAATGGTCATGGGCGCCTCCCGTCCCTTTATTTGGGAGGCCACTTTTTCACAAATCGAATTTAGAATGGGCCCGGCAGTTCTGTTTTTTCGTGCTTGTCTGAACGAACTGCGCCTGCGTCTGCGCGATTGAGCAAGCTGCAGCAGTTCCACTCCAAACAATGCCCCTTAGATGAGGTGAGATTTGGTGGTTGAAATGTGCCCGGATTACTAGTGGAATTTGGCGTCTGCGTGCCGCGTGTCCATAGTTTTGCAGGAGAGCCGAGCAGTCATACGGGAATGTCTTTTGTTGAGGGTACCCTTTCTGGAGCTGGTTTTCAGGGGAAACCAAAGGGCAACCGCCTTATTCGGTTTTGGGGTCCTATTTGGAGACTAACCATGGACCGCGGGACAAATGAGCACAGCTGAGTATCTGCAGTACTTGGAACCAGTGGGAAAACCTGATGCGAAACCAGGACAACCTGTCTTTGTTTGGGTTCAAAGGGAACTCGAACATGAAAAGAAACAGGCTGGGCACCTTTGTTTTGCAATGCTTACAATACTGAAGTAGGAATTGGATCCCAGGTAAGGACATCATGGCTTTCTCCTTTGAAGCCCCGAATCGGTGGAATCACTCGCCACAAAATATGCAGATCATGTTCCAGGGACCCAGTCGAATGAATCCGTCCAAGATACATGGAACTACCCAGCTGCTTTTAAAGGAAGATCATCTTCCAAAATAGGTTTGAGTCAGGGTTGGGTCAACTTTTGTGAAACGCCTAATAGTCAAAAGGGCTCTGTGTCAGTTGGCCCAACCTTATTGTTTCGGCATGTTCAAACACCACTGTTCATACAAACCGGGGTCGCTCGATTTCGCCTTCAAAGGAAGACCTTTTACCGGTGTCCATTGAAACGATCGCCACTTTAGGTTCCAAAGAGGGAAATGGAGGACATGCCCTGCCAACACATACCCGGATCGATTCGAGTCCGGTCTCCGGACCTCCCGCCACTCGGGGTCTTTGAGCACCTCCCGCCACAGCGCCATGGACACGTCAGTGGTGAGGTCCTGAAATATCAGGCGCCACATCGAGGAAGGTGTGGTACAGTTGGGCGAGTTGGATGGACGTTCAACTCAGCTTGGTGAGAAGGTCATCAACCTCCTTTTTGGGTCTCCCAAAACATCTTAAGGTGGGCCTTGGAGAGCAACCAAACGGCAAAGAAAGGACAACCTCTTTTTTGGGGTGGCTTCAAAAAGCAAATCCACCGGTTTTGGTGTGGTGTGCAGGGAAACCAAGGGGATCCACCCCGTTTTATATGGCCACGTGTCAAGAGGTCCCCTACAAATGTGGACTTGCTGTCATTTTGTGCCTTTCAGATCGTACCAAAAAGGGTCCACTTGTTTTGACACATAATGATGCCGAACCCGCAAAAGGCGGGGTGTCGCCCACAAGGCAATTCCTTTGCACTTGGGTGGTGGTGGTGGTAGGCTTCCTTCTCTTTATTTCCGATGGTGATATTTCCCAGACAGCCGGGGCAACATTTGGGTTGAGTTGCAAAAACCAGCTGCATGGCGCCGAAGCTCTTTGTTCGATGTTGATACAGGAAATAGAAAAACCGGCAAAAGCAACCGAACGAACAAGTGGACTAGGGCGGTGTTCAACCAACGGAGAGGAGAAGGCGGCGGATAAGCAAGCATGTCTTTCAGACAAGCAAACGCACTCCACATATATGTATATATATATAGATTCAACCACTTCTGAATGGCACTACAAAATCCAAGTTCACCTTCAGCATGTCAAACAGTGCTTCCAACAATCGCCAAAGAAGGTATTCAGTAAGCTTTCAGAATATCTAGGTGTATTCTTACAATGACTTTTGGTTGTAGCTCGAACTACGTTTGTCTCCCCCTGCTCTTGCCAAAAAGGCGCCACATTCCATTGACCCCCCTTCTCCACCAGCTGGGACGCGTAGATCTTGCGCCTCAAGTTTTCTGCATGAGGTCTGGGTATAGTCCTATGGTGCGTTAGGAGGTCCTAACTCATGTGTCATGAACATACACGATTTGTATTCCAAAGAGACGAGCCCGTCCTGACATTGAAGTCCCTGGAAATACGTAAACCCTGGTCAATATGTGTTACGTCCACAGCTGACATGGCAGTTTGGTGAGTCCTGTAAGTTGGCGGTGGACATAAATCTGTTTCAAGGATGTGCACCAAAGTCACCAACGGTTCCCTAATCCATATATATATATATATATTGCTATCCCCCCACCAAAAAACAACAACAACTAGGTGCCAGCAGTCGATGGATTGTTCAAAACAGACATCGTGATTGAAATGTGTCATTGTTCAAAAATGCAATGTACTTTATATTTGAATTGTCTTTAAAGTCATCTTTGCAAAGGAGTTCATCTTCATTTTCCTTATACAACTTTATGAAAGTGCATCTTCAAGTTCTAACTGACAATATAGATTCAAATTGAACTTTCCTTGTAAATCCATTAAGGTTCATATTCAAGTTATAATTGGACATCTAAATTGTAATTGAACGGTTTAAAAAAAAGAAAAAAACAATCCATTAAAGTTCATATTCAAGCTCTATCGAACATCTAATTACAAACGAACTGGTTTCCTTGAACAGAAAAACATTGAAGCTTAATCAAGTTTAATTTGACATGGTATTGGGGAATGATGTCCTGTCTAAATGTTCAAACGCCAATTGAGTTGTGTCCGTATTAAACTATATGTAAAACGGAGACATATTTGGGAATGAACTCCTCCTCTTCAAAATATATGTTCAAAGGCCAATTGAAGTCTGTCCAAATCAAATTCTATTTAAACTTTATTTGAGCTTTAATTTCCTATTTGGAGAGGAGTTCCTTTTTAATTCCCAATTGAAGATAGAAATTCTGGCGAACTATGTCCTTACTAAATTCCATTCAAAATGCCCAGTCAATTTGAATTGAAATCCTATCGCCCGGGGAAGGAATTCACATTTTGCCATTTTGGAGAGCTCTGGGCTCCAACTTGTGAGGCTTCGATGGGCTCACAAACGACATTTCAAGGATTCAGATTTCCAGATTTCCAGATCCTAGATGTCAGGTCTTCTAAAACGGAAACTTCAAGGCATCAACGGTCCAAATTCTAGAACCTATATCAAAACAGCAATTCAAGTTAACCTAGTTGTATTTAAAGTCTTCTTTGGACAGGAAACCCATTTCATTCCATGTCAAAAGGCAGAGGTAGTAGATGAAGCGAAACGTCTAACAAACTTGAATGCTTTCCCCTGATCGCCAAAACTTGAAAGTATTCTACCACTGGATTGAAGACTCAAGAATCAATACATCACGGAAACGTGTTCAGAGAATTTGAATCACGGCCACCCCGAAATACTTAAGTAAACCAGTTGTTTTTCACTTTTGGTGGCTTTACTGTATTACTGTTCATGGGTCCAGAATTGTTGCTGGTTTTTTATCATAAATTTACTACTTTATGTCTACTGGGTTATTTTGTGTTACTTCTTATTTGTCGACTTCTACTACCAAAATAGAACAATCAGCACTTGTCCAGTGTCTTTGCCCTAGTGTCGACAAAAACACGCATTTGGTGCAGAAAGGAACAAATGCATTTGTCAGGGTGGTTTTATGCAGAATGTCCCAGTGTGCTGAGTCATCCTGATGAAAAACCTAGGTTTCCTTTTGGGGGGACCACATATATATACATATATATATATAATGTGTATACATATATATATATATGAATATATATATACATGAATGAAGAGCATCAATGCTTTCCAAGCTTACATGGTAGACGGAACACTGAGCCCCGAAAGGCCAAGCGCGACCCGTTTCCTCGTGTTTGGAAAGTTCCACTCATCTGAAATGCTGAAGTACACGCAAGCGTACTGCCGTGTCCTGTTGGGGAGCCAGTGAAGTTCAAGCAAATCAAGAGTCAAGATCAATCCAGACATGTGATCGATGCCTCTTTATCAGGATTATGTAAATTATGTTGCTACACAAGACTCCAACTTGATCGCTTTGTCATACAATGAATCTCTGATACTCCGCAGCTTCATGATATGCACCAGATCAGACCAACTACAGTCCCCATTAGTCGGGCGAGATCAGGCGGAAAGGCATTCCGGGCAGTCCCGTTCTACACTTCTCTCACAGACTCGATGAGCTCCCTTCTCAGAACCGTGCCGTCCTGACAACAACTGGCAGTGGCTGGATTTTCAAGGCAACCAACAGCAAAGTACAATGATGGCAGGCAGTTTAATCTTAGGAACCACCCATTCACTTGGGAGACACATGTTTGGGATAGAGTAGGGCATCTCTTGCAGGCATTGTGTGTCTTTCCCCCCCACCCCCCCCGCAGTGGAAGAAGCTAATTTCACCCTGGCCCATTTGCTGAAACGCTCTGTGGAGGTGGCTTTACGACGCCTCCGCCACGTGCGGGACCCGCCCGCCCTCCCGGGAGGTGCCGCGGGCCATGCTCTTGGGAGCCCGGGCGTCTTGAGACCGCTCGGGAACTCCAGAAGTTGGGCACTGTAGACCGCGTATTTGTCACCTGACTCACCCTCCAAAACATGGCTACCTTTACGGGGAACACAGAGCGCAATTGGCGGGAGCTGATGAGGAATAGGAAAGCCAAACGAGTGGAATCTCAGAACCTATCCGGATATGGAAAGAAAGCACCATTCTGTTTAGTTGCTTGCAACAAATCCATGTTGTCCCGTGAGTACTGGAACAGCCAAGCCCATGTAGGGACGAGTTGCGCACACAACAGGACGTTTTTTGCTGGGGGGCAGTACTGAACTGGCCCCGCTTCTCTTTTGGTTTGCGTCAAAGCCACGTCCGAAACGGTACCCGCGCAAAAATGAACCACAACATCATCTTAGCAGACACAAACCACACTCACTGTTGCCGAAGAAAGGCTGAGGTTCATTCGAGGGTCATTAAAACTGTGACCTCAAAAAGGACGAAGAACTTGATTCAAACAGAGTCCGTCGCGGGGGATTCGAATTCCTGTTGCTCTATGGTACCTTCCGCTTTGGATCGGAGGACCAAATCCAACCAGATTGACATAAATCCAATGCGAGGGGCAACATAAAAGCTGGCACACCTGCATACCTGAGCCGTGTGTGCGACCTCTGACAAATGACGTCTCACCAAAACAAATATAAATCAGGACCTATCATAACTATTTGCAAGCATTAAGTACCGACGATATCCAACGTGGCTATCCTGTTCTGGATCCCGGATTCACAAATTCCTGGTTGATTGACAGGGGGTATCCCACTGTTTGTTGGTATTTACAGGGAAATCATCCCTCAGCCCAATGGTGAAAACTGTACAACACCTCGACCCTAAACCCCCCTGTGGGTGGTCCAATGTCTCTCCCTGATTTTTTCAGGGGTGAACAAAGTACGAACACCCCATGATCATGAGGTATTCTGGTTTGATAGTACCTCACAACCCCGTTCTAACAATTCAGGCGAGTTATGTTCATAGTAAATCTGTTTGACAACGTCTCCTCTCTCCTTGAGCTGCACGAATGTGAAGGCACATATAGAACTTCTTGAACCGGCGGATCCACAAACAATATACGTCAGCCACGATGTGTCTGAAATAGCAAGGGTGAAAGCCCGTTGGCATGGGCATGATTTATCATGGACCCTGGACACATTGTCTCGGAGCTTCATGTCAGCCAACCAAAGGTGGTTTCCGGGAAAAGAAAGACAGAGCTAGACATGTCTGTGTTTTTTCCTTTGCCTTCTGAGAAACACCGGGCAGCCGTTGCACCAGGTGATCAAACACAGGACATGGCCAAACTTCTGCCACGAAAGGTGTGCAAATGGCCTGCGAATTCGACTTCCTGGAAGCTTCGGCCAAACATCAAGCCGCAAGTCAGGCTCTGTAGGCTCGTTGGCAAAGTCACTGCCATAGACTGGTCAAATGCCAGGCCAAAAGTAAGACTCTGCAAGCTGTCTGGCAAAGTCACTCCCTGCAGGCTTTGGTCGAATGAATCTCCGAAGAATAGGCTCTGCAGGCTTGGCAAAGTTACTCCTTGCAAGGGTTGGTCGAAGCATTCTCCGAACGTCAAACTTTGCAAGCTGTCGGGCAAAGTAACTCCCTGCAGGCTTTGGTCGAAATTCCGACCGAAAGTCAGGCTCTGCAGGCTCCCAGGCCAAATCACGCCCTGCAAGTTTTGGTCAAACCTATCACCAAATTCCAGGCATTGCACAGTGCTTGGCAAAGTCACTCCCTGCAAGGGTTGATCGAAGCATTCTCCGAAAGTCAAGCTCTGCAGGCGGCTTGGAAAAGCAACTCCCTGCAAAGGTTGATCAAACTCATGGCCAAAAGTAAGACTCTGCAAGCTGTCTGGAAAAGTCACTCCATGTAAAGGCTGGTCAAAATGGTAGCCGAAAGTGAGGCTTTGCAAGCTGCCAGGAAAAGTGACGTCCTGCAAATTTTGGTTGAACCGGTTCCCAAACGTCAGGGTTTGCAAGTAGCCTGGCAAAGTCACTCCTTGCAAGCTTTGGTCAAACGCACCCAAGGACAGGCTCTGCAGGCTTGCTGGCAAAGTTACTTCCTGCAAGGGTTGATCAAAACAGTCTCCAAAATTTAAACTCTGCAAGCTGACTGGAAAGTCTACTCCCTCCAAACTACAATCATACTTATGGCCAAAAGCCAACCTCTCATAGCCTACATTGAGGCTTTGCAAGCTGCCAGGTAGCGTGACGCCCCGCAAGCTTTGGTTGAACCCAGCGCCAAAAGTCAAACTTTGCAGGCTGGCAGGGAAAGTAACTCCCTGCAGGCTTTGGTCGAAATTCCGTCCGAAAGTCAGGCTCTGCAAGCTCCCAGGCCAAATCACGCCCTGCAAGTCTTGGTCAAACCTATCACCAAATTCCAGGCATTGCACAGTGCTTGGCAAAGTCACTCCCTGCAGGCTTTGGTCGAAATTCCGTCCGAAAGTCAGGCTCTGCAAGCTCCCAGGCCAAATCAAGCCCTGCAAGTTTTGGTCAAACCTATCACCAAATTCCAGGCATTGCACAGTGCTTGGCAAAGTCACTCCCTGCAAGGGTTGATCGAACCATTCTCCGAAAGTCAAGCTCTGCAGGCCCTCGAAACTCTGGAAAGTCAGGCTTAGCAAGCTGCGTGGAAGAATCACTCCCTGTAAAGGCTGACTAAAACCGTCGCCGAGAGCCAGGTCTTGCAAGCAGCCAGGTAAAGGGACGCCCTGCAAGGCTTGGTTGAACCCGTCCCCAAAAGTCAGGCTCTGCAAGCTGTCTGGTAAAATCACTCCCTCCAAGCTTTGGTTAAATGCATCCCCAAAGGAGAGGCTCTGCAGGCCTGATGGCAGAGTCACCAAGCGCTGGTTGAACGCATTGCCAAAAGTCAGGTTCTGTAGGCTGCTGGGCAAAATTACTCCGTGCAAGCTTTGGTTAAATGCATCGCCGATGGGCGGGTGAAAGTGCCAACCTGACGCGGGTTGAGGCACTGGTGGGGCCACCGCCCCTGGATGCGCAGCGGGGGAAAGCCCCGCGCAGTTCATCTCGTGCACCAGCATGACCAGCGCAGCGCCCACGCGGCACACGCACAGGCGCACAGGCTGCTGCCAACAAGGGCCAAAGCCAGGCACACAGAGAGGCTCAATAGTAAGCGACAGTTACCACGGAAAAAGACGAACCCAGAAGGGGCAAAGAGCAAGCCACCCAAATGCATCGCCGAAAGTTAGGCTACGCAACCTGCCTGGAAGAGTTATTCCATGCAAGCTGTGGTCAAATTCCTGGCCGAACGTCAGGCTTTGCAGGGTGCTGGGCAAACGACATGGTGTGTGCTGGTTGCCCAAGCCATCCCAAAGCAGCTGCGTGATGCCTTCCAAAGCCTGGCCTGAACTGTCAGTTTCACACCCATTCAGCACGTTCCAAGCCTTCAGCAGGCAAGTTCGAGTGTACGTAAACATAAGATCCGCGTGTGTCTTCAGGCCCTGCTCCCGAAGAGTTGCGTCTGGGGAAAGCCCCGCGCCGCCCAAGCTCAGGCGCAGCACGCAGCCGGGCTTTGGAGGAAGCTCGAGCTCTACCAAGCGGAGGAGATCGCTGACAAGGGTGCAGTCTGGCACGCTAAGGTGAAGTTCTCGGCCATCCAAGCCAGCGAGTGTCAAATCCAGCAATGATGTTTCCATGTGAGCCACGGTCAAATTCTGTAATTACCTTCAACCAAATGAGGGAAACTAATCAGGCCTCTTGTTCTTCCGGACATGTCCTCCCAAAATCTGCCCCTGCTTTTCACTCGACTTCCAGAGTGCGGCGTATGAAAATTGCACGTCAAATGGTTCGAGGCACGGCAAACAAAAAATAATGTTTTGTTTTGGGTTTTTTTCCCGCTCCATCAACTCAAGGGCGCCCTAAGGAGCAAAAGCCACAACGGCAGCGGAGATTGCACGCAACTCGGCTATACAACTGCTTTACAGACAGACACGTTGCGAAAACCTGCCCGGCTTCACGCCCGTCTTTCTTGCAGCGGTGCGAAAAGCCACGGCCCTACGCAGCTCTCGGTATTTCCTCCAACCTTCACAAATGGCATTTGTGAAGCATTGCGGTCGCATTGCTGTTTCGGCCACGCTTTAGTCCCGTCAGCTCAGTTGATTCCCTATCCTTGGACTCTCTTTTCAAAAGCTCGTCCTTGGATCTTCCGGCGTTCTTTGCCTCTTTGGACGACCACGCTACGAGTTTGAGTCGCGTCAAGAATCCGCTATTTTCGCACCATCAACTCAAGGGACACCTATATCCGAGTCAAAGCCACAGCGGCAGCGGAGACTACGTGGCTGCATGGTGCTAGAGCGCTGGCACTTGGAGGTGTCACCGTGGCTGCGAAGACGGCGATGTAGTGTGCTCGCTTCGGAGAGTTGTGTGATGCGCCTTGGTGATGCTGGCGGCGTTAGGCCTGGGTTTGTCGGAAGGCCTGTATCCTAGAGCTCAGGCGAGCTGGTGACGCTCGGGCCTGGCGCTGGTGATGCCAGTGCTGTCGTCGGGAGGGGGGGGGTGCCGGAAAATTGGGGGGGACGCCTCTTCAAAAGTGTTGGCGCAGCTTGTCCATGAGTAAACCATAGTCATAGATTGAGACTGATATTTTGACCGAGCCTCATGTGGCAACACTGTAACACTGGTGGTCTTTGCACCATTCAGCTCTCGAGCAGGAGCACAAAAGCCCTACGCGCGCTTGAAGCGATCAACTGGGCGTGCTTTCGTCAGGACGCCAAACTTGGAGGGCTCCAATTCCTTGAAACCCGAAGATTGCCGCCCCTTGCAAGCAAGAAGCGTAAATTGGCCTTGCCGACGTCCATTCGGGTTCACCCCATGTCAACTTCAGATTCGCAGAGGGCCAAGCTAAGCCGCGGGTGGTTCCCCTTTGAGCGGGAACAAGTATGATACATTTCTGCATCAACTCCGGATGAATCTGAAACTACGATATAAATAAAGCACAACAGAGTACTAGTTGACTGACAAAGTCCGAGCAACTTGTGAAGGAGAGCAAGTCAAGTCGGTTCCTTCAGTTTAAAAAAATGGATGTTGTTGTTTTGAGGTGTTTCTCAGGTTGGGTTTTGGGGAAATGAACAGGAGCACCACCATTCTTGTTTTTGTTTCTTTGCTTTTGCTTTTAATTGGGGGGGGTCCATGTCACCCCCTTTGGTTGGTTCTTACAGAGAGACCAAGGAAACCAACCATTCTTGACCCCGAAGGATGATTTGCGCATTCCCAAGCTTCCCTGAAAGGGTAAGACATCCTCAAACCTGTCGCTAGGGCGCAGGAACAATCAACTGAGAACAAATCCCTCAACATGCAACCACTTTAATGGGCCCAGCATCATGGGTGCAAGTGTGGCCACACTTCAAGGGCTATTCAGGGCTCCTTGGCGTGGTGCATAAATTGGCCCAAGAGACCAGGTTCTTTATATGTCCCCTTTGCTCTTCTCACCACCAACGAGTACATCCCACATCCAAACAAACAAAAAGGGGGATTCCTCTAAGGTGGTTTTGGGGTTCAAAATGGATGTGTCTTTTTTCCGGGGCCCCCAAAATGGGTGGTCACGTAAACTTCGCTTCAAAGGGCGGTTTTGGGCAACTCCCAAAAAGACGCATGAGCAAGACATGGGTCTGTCTGTTTTTGGAGCTGGTACCCCTGCTTTGCTGGTGTTAAAGGAAAACTAAAAGAATAAGCTCAGGGGATATCCCCAACAGCATGCCGTGCTCTTTTTAGTGCTCGCAGCACCCCGAAGAACCTGGTGGAACCCCGGTGGAACCCTGGTGGAACCTTGGTGGAACCCGCCCCGGACCACCCCGGAGCCGGCTGAGACCCCAAAGCTTTCAGCTGTTGGGGAAAAAATACCATTTGTTTGGGGTCCCAAAAAAAAAGAGAAACACACCCACATAGGTCACATAAAGTGGGAGCTTGCAAGCCAAGCCACATGCGAAGATGCCGGCTCGGGCTTCATGCTGTTTGTCCACCTGAGACACGTGGCTGTGTCTTTCGGGGTACTATTTCCTGATGAATATAATTCTATTCTTATACGGAGTGATATTAATGTACCGGAGATTCCAAAGATGAATCCAGATAATAGATAATTGATTCCTAAGCCTTTATGATTACACGTTTTAACTAGTGAATGAAATAATGTAGTAAAATAATAACATATGAAAAATATAAGTCTAGATTTTCAATGATTGTTTATTCCTCTTTCCAGTTCTAATCCCCGCGGTGCTTGTCTTGCCGGTGCTCAGGGAATCAGAAATGGAACCCCGAGCAAAACCATCCAACTCGTGGCTTCCTTTGAGGGATTCCCCAGCTTCATTCCCCCGTTCCCTACTGAGCACCAGCAAGTTGTTAGTAAAATGAAAAACCACCATGTTGGGGGTTAAGACAAGGACACCCCTTTTTGCGGGATGGATGATAATGATGAAACCCTATGAGCACTGGCATACGCAACGTCCCAACTGATGCGGGATTTGGGTTTATCCACAGTGCCACTGTCACCTGCTTATCTGAGACACAGTGTTGAGCCAAATATCTGAGTAGCAGCCCCTCTCGGCGCGTCAAGGGGGCTTACATGAAGTTCACTGGGCCAAATATGGGATTCAAGGAAAGCTGCTTGCAGTGGACATTGGCTCTTGTCTCCATCGCTCCATGACCGCTCGCAAAAACTTAACCCCCCGGGTCGTGTGACGATGGTAGAATGTGAATATGTGTCAAAATATCCGAACAGACGGGTGGTGTTCTTTGAAGGTTTCCCTTTAGTCCTTCCCGCCACAAACACTACAATAGCTAGGTAGAACCAACATGTCAAAAACAAACCGATAATAGAGGTTTGGGTGCCAGGCAGAAAGTGATATTGCTTGGGCGGTATATTTAAGCCTTACCCACGGGCAAAACTGAGGCACAAGGAATCATAGATCGAACATTACGCTGCGCAAACCTCTAGTCCAAACCAAACCGGAGAAAACATATGACACTTGGGACTTACTTGGCTCACCCCTCTACACAGACCTCTTTTGGCGGTCGTTGGGTATCGTCCAGGGGTCTGGTGGTCAGCCATACTGTCGGTCGGCTATTGGCTCCTTCGATTTCCCTTACAGGCAAACTCACTTTGACAAAGCAAAAGGTGATCTTCAAACTCACCTAAATGTCCAAAGCCCTAAATCTGAAGGCCTTGAAACGCAGGGCGATCTTTGAATTCCAGTTGAGGTCAATTCACACCCAAACCCATGCCTCGGAAATTATCAAGCAAAAAAAAGGCATGGTATCCTCCCTCCCACTAACATGGAACCTGACTAGACTAGAGGTTCCTGGTGTTTTGGTTGAAACACGCATTCATGACGGTGAACCACCTGCAGGAAAAAGGTATGCAAGGTGTGCCAGGGTGAGGCCAAAGCTTCCACTGTACGAAAAACTCGCAACGGCTCTCCGGGGAAAGAAGCACGCGACGCTACCAGCGTGGAGCTTGGGCACCGCTTGGAGGCGGGTTATCGCGAGCGGCTGAGTGGTGAGAGATCAATGGAGGATGTTCCGGGGACCATCCTCCATTGGTCCGGTCTGAAAAGGAAGACCGGTCTATTCCAATGCTCCAGCCTGGACCATCGGTTTGGGCCCTGAGGCCGCTGCCAGATCCAAATCTGTGGAGTAAGGGTCGATCAGCCTGAGCCCAGAGGCATACTTTGGCAAGGACCCAGGATAATAATCCCCTGATGAGTAGGGGCAGAGCTAGATGAGTAGGGGCAGAGCTAGCTGAGTGGTACCTCCTACAATCTGCTTCAGTAAGCAAACTGAGGCACCAAGAATCCCCTCTTGCAATCCAACTATGTCCAACTGGGACAGTCGAACAGTTCTCCATAGATTTGAGTATTTGGCTACCTGGCCGGCCAATTCAAATGCATGTTCAAGGTATAGGCTCTGAGATATGGAGGCTCTATGCCAGCAAAGGGTTCTTGCTGGTGCCCTTGTGTCTGGGGCGGGGCTTGCCCAGTAATTATCTTCTACTACGCTCTGAATTCTTCCCCCTCCAAAAGTCGGCTTTGGCCCAGAAACTATACCCGACCTACCCCTTGCTCCCCCCTTAAAAAAGAATTGGGGCAATTAACAGGAACAGCGGGTTCCCCCCTGCAAAATTTAGAGACACCCGCCTATGCCATGGTCACACAAACCAATTTGGGGGCAAAATGGCCACACCTCCACGAGGAAACACAAACTTTTGGGCCATGCGGTTTTCCAAGTCTAAAACGGACCTTGCCCCGGATTTTTGTGGTCCATAAACCTGGCCAGGATCCCCCAACTTCCCTCACGATGTGGGTCCCTTGGAGGCCAAACTTCTACAAAGGGAGACATCCAACACCTCAAGGATTGAGATCTGCCGGAATTTGGGTGATTTGACCCAGGTGTAAGGTGTTCCTGTTGTGTCCTAATGTTGACCCCGGATGAACAAACCCGTGCAACTGATGGCCCCAAAAGCCCCACAAGGGGACAGCCGCTGATCCGCTTCATCCGGGGGTCCCATTCCTCCACAACGCCAGATGGGTGCCACTCCTTTTTTTTCAGGGAACCGGGACCCACAGAAACCCCGAAACAAAGCGGAGGAGGGCGCTTGTTTCTGGGTTTCCCTTGAAATCCGCGCAAAAAGACGAGGGTGACTCCCAAAACGCGCCGCGACTTGCGACTCCACGCCGGGCCCCCGGGCATCACGCAGAGCACCGAGGCATCGAAGCCGGCGTAGGGCGCCGGGGTGGGAGTCATCTGGTCGTAGAGCGTGTGCCTCTGCGCCTGAATTCCCCAGAGCTTCGGTCCGCGTCTCTTGCTGGGGAATCTTAAATGTATACATGCATCTAAATGTATCTATGTATGTGTGCGTGAATGTGCGTGTGTACGTATGTACGTATGTAATGTAATGTAATGTAATGTAATGTAATGTAATGTGATGTACTGTAATGTAATGTACTGTAATGCAATGTACTGTACTGTAATGTGATGTGATGTGATGTACTGTATGCAATGTATATATGCATATATATATATATATATGTATGCAAAGGGGATAGTCACCAAAACAAGTTTATTTCAATAAAACAAAACTGGGAACGTGAACCATAATTTTGCCCTGTCCTTCTGGGGAACAATGCTTTGACCATGGCTCGGATGAAGCCATGTGCTGGAATTGCGCCATCTACCTTCGCCCAACTGTAAGCGAACCAGAAAGAGTTCCTTTTATGACAACCTAGTCCTTCTCAAAAGTGGAGACACATTTCCTCCAGGTGGCTGGCTTGCTTTTGGTTGCCCTCCAACACCGCAATAGGTTGCCCTTCTTTTGAGACCGCATACTTCGGTGTGTTTTGTGGCTCGGTGCCCTTTTCAGGTTTAAAGGGAAGCCGCACGGAAGGCCACATGGGTTGGTCCAAATCCCGAGACCGGCACCGTCTGTACGTCGGGAGGGGATGCGGATCACTGGCAACATCCTTGTGATGGCCGCCGAATGATTTGGTTATGCTTGGGGCTACAAACCTAGCAACCCTACTGAAGAGGGTTGCAATTAGCACCTGCTCGCCCCCAGTGTTCGGGTTTATGCCCCGTTGTCCAAATCATTCAGCCACAGAAGCTGAAAAAACGAGACTCCATTTCGGTTTCAACACGTCTTCACGGTCTCTCTCCCTCTCTCAACCAACGCCTGGCCTAATATGGTGCCATGTAAAACAAGGATATGTGCACACACAACAAACAAACAAAAAACAAAAACAAAAACCTGCAGACATACGTATGTATATATATATATCTATATATATATATATGCATAATGCTGCATATATATATGTATACGTATTTATACGCTAGTCGTAGTTTGAGCCAACAAAAACAAAAGGAGTCCAGAGGGTTGGGCGAGCACTTTAGTTGAAACCATGTTTCAAGGATCCTCCTTTGGTGCCAATTTCATTCGGGGGCACTGGGCCGGGGTCTGGTTGTTCAAACACCAACCTGCTGCAGCTCCCCCCCGATCCACCCCACATCCCGCATGGTTGTGGGAAGTACTCATTCAGTGATTCCAAACTAGGATTCCCATCCCGCAGGAACTACTTCATCAATTCAAAGGGATTCAATCGATCAACAGAAAGTGGCACCCTAAAACCAGGTATTTCTTCCACATCCATGCCCTTGCTCTCAGGGGCCAAAGTGGGTCTGGCTGCCCACCTCATCTGAGATCCAGGGCAAGTAGGTGGTACTCTGCAAGCAGCTCTTTCCGGACAACACGCCCGGGGATCTCTTCTGGCGCGCGGAGGTGTGTCAACGGTCGAGCTGAAACCGCCGAAACATATGCCTCGTGGAACAATGCCCCCTTTTTGGACATGACATATAATTTGCTTTTTGGGAAGATGTACCTTGTTGGAACCTTTGCCATATGTATTGCCCAATTGGACTTTTTGGTGCGTAAACCCCACTTCCTGGCAATTTGGTGACCCATATCATTTTCTCGGAACAGGATGGCAACTATTGACCCGTGCTCATATGATGGGTCTTCCTTTATTTGAGGAGACCTTTGTTTTTGTTCTTGGGTCTCCCGAAACCAAGATACACACAGATGCCTTCTGGGCGAGTTCTACCGATAGACATGGACACCCAAGAAAGGAGCTCATCGAGTCAGCCTCGTGGAACACCCAGCGTGGGTTCTTTGATAGGTTTTGTGATGGGAAAGGTACTATGGGTTTCACCACTCTCGGACCTGGCAAGGTCCGGTATGAAAAAAGAACTCGCATGAGGCTTGGTCAAAAGTTGCAGTCTATGGTCCATTTGGGACAAGGACGAGCTCCAAACTTCCCACACCCGGTGTAGCCCCAGTTTCACGTGTCTGTTCGGCGAAACCTGCGTAAGTTGGAGTAGACCATGGCTCACATAGCTTCCACTTTGGTGGCAGGAGTTTGCAGAGGGTTTCCAGTGGTTTGCCTGTTGGGGCACCAACTTCTCCATGCTTCATGGCTCTGCGTTGGAGAAATATTGATGTCAGAAAGACTTTGTTGTCTCAAATCAAACTGATGTATTGTCCAATTGGGATCCAATAATTTAAATGTACAAGCTGCTTAAGTATGTTATAACCACACGTACATGTCAGACAACACGGGTTGGTTGACATGAAACCAACTGTATGACCTACTTTTTGCGGATTTCCCGAGATTTGATACATACCAATCAGTCTTCAAGCCGCAATCATGCGCAACCCTTGCGGCCGCCCACCTCAGGACCAGCGCCTGCGAACCGGCGCTTACACATGTTGAGGGGGTTCCCCTTTTGGGCAATCCGCTGACCATGTGCCTCGCGGTGGTTGAACCACCAATCCCAGGTACGCCTCCATTGAAAATCCAGTTTCCTCAAACGCCACACCACCAAGAACTTAAACAAACACAACTCAAACAGCTTGCCTGCTCCAAGGGCAGAGAGGTTGACCCAAGTTTTGAACACATTTGCAACCGTGAAGTTAGCCTGGCTGGGGAAGAATCTGCGCTCAAGATGGCTACTTTGGCCCCACCCCACAACTCCTAGGCTAATTTGCCGCTGCAAAGTGAGGGCAGGCGTCAAAGTAGAGATTGGACCCCGAAAACGGCTGCGGTTTCCTTTTGTCAATTTAAAAGATCCAGACTCCATTAGGCTATACTGGACTCCTCAAAAAAAATACGCATGCCCTGCCGCTTTTCCACGGAGTCGCTTTGGGTTTGGAATCCATGGCGGAAGAGCCTGGCTTCAATCCAAACCCGTACGTTCTGAAACGTTTGCAACAGAGCATGGGGTTTGCAGGCACCGCTGAAATCCTTCACACAACCTGAAAGGCACACACCTTCGCGACTAAGCCGCCTTTGCCCAACAAACAACACGAAACCATCCCAGCGCCCCCCAAAAAACCTGTCTTGCCCATATCCCAAATCCCAAGTACTGTCTAAAAAGCAGAGGCTGGGGGGGTGGTCGCCAAACAACACCCACACGAATTCCAAGAGCGGAGGGGAAGAGCGCCTGTCTGCAGAAAGCAGCCCTTGTCCACGCTCCAGGTAAAGCCATCCTGCGAGATCTCTTAGGTACTCGGCTCCTATCGTTCCCTGAATAAACTCCCAGTTAGCAACCAGGAAGAAAGAGCACCCACTAAAAAGGGACCCCCTGATTCAGGACTGGCGGTGTATCAACCAGGGGGGTCGACATGTCGTATCTGTTGTTTGGGGGGCACAACTTTTTGGCGGGGAAAAAAGCCAAGCCAAAGGAACACCACCATTCTGGGCGTCTAGACCAAGACACGCCCAAATAAAGCAGCACTCTTGAAATGGAAAGCTGGCTGTAGCCAGCCATAGTCAGTGGGTTGACTTGTAACCATGGTCATAACCTACCACGTAGGCGGAGCATCATGTAGAAACATATCTCTCGGTATCTGGGGTTTTGGGCCTTTCGAGTCGATCAAACAAGAGATCTGGGGCCTTTGGGGCAGGAGCGTGCCGCATGAGTGGACAGGAGTCCTTTTCGGGATCCGTCTGTGATCTCTTCCATGGTGGGAAAGAGCTAGGGTAAGGGAAACTTTCAGGTGCTAAGATCCCTTGGTCCGTACTTAAACGCTCTTGACACCGAAGGCCAGTGCATCCGGAGACAAAGAGACCCTCTGGAACTTTGAACCCCTTTCGCGATGCCAGTGCGCCACGAAACCCTCGGGCGGCCACAGGCGAGGTTTGAGCGTGGAAGAGAAAGACATGGGTGTGGGTCAAAAAATAGGCACCCAAAATAGGGCCCTGGGGAATGGAAATATGGACTAGAACCTGCGGTCCGATTCCTGGTGGTGTACCCAAATCATGACATGCGCAAGGCTCAAAGGGGATCTGGACTGCAAGTCCCTCTTCCCCAGGCTGATGCAGGGAACCCTGGTTCTGGAGAGCGGGACATCCGGATTCTTTCCCCAAACTCTGGGGTGCAAAAACATAGTTGTTCAAATCCCATGTTTATCGCCTTACGCCGGGGTGGTTTCCCCTTTACTCTCAACATCCAGGGGTTCAAATTCAAATCCAAACCACCCATTCAAACCAATTGTTGCTATACGTGATCTTTTAAAAATCCTAATGTTGCCATCCTATTTTGCTATCTCTACCAATTGTTGCTAACCAATTGTTGCTATACCTTCTGTTCAATCTCGAAACAGAACAGCTCTGCGGACTCCAACACGGCGCCCAGGCGCGCCCCACACCCCACGCTTCGAGCGGTAACGCTTCCGAGGCGCGTAGCCCTGCTGCGTGGCCAGCACCTGGCACAGCGCACCTCGGTCGCGAGCGGCGGATGCAGATGTTCCAGGTGGGGAACGAGGAAATCCGTGGCATGCATGGAGTGGCTGAATCAGAAGGAAATCCATGTGTTGTTGTTGCAATTTTTGTTTTTTGCCGTGGTTTTGTGGTTGAGTGATGGTTCGCTTACTTGCATTGTGTGGGGGGGGGGGGGGCTTAATCGTATCCAAGGGTGTTCTCACTGAAACAGCAGCGTTCCTCGTACTGTAGAGTGGTCTCCTTCATTGACATGGGGTGTTCTCTTTTTTCAGGCGGGATTGCGGAGAAATCACAAAACAAACCCATTTTGGGCCCCGAGTTTGACACATGCCCAAGTAAAAAGCGAGCAAACCAACCCAGATCGGCCACGAGAAGTCTGAAGTTTCCGCTTACCACTTATCTACAGTTTAAGAGTACACTATGTGGGGAAGTGAGCAAAACTCCGAAGCAAGCATGATTGCTTCAATGGTGATTGACGCTCTTTCCAGGTGTTGTTGTGTTTTGTTTTTTTCTTTCGGAGGGCGCTCGCTGGCAAGGGTGGGCATCCTTGTCAAAACGCGCTCAGGCCTCACGGGTCCGGAAATCCGGCAGCCAGAACTATAAAGCGAGTCAAAGAGCACGGTGGATTCGCTAAGTAGAAAGTAAGTACTGGGAACCCAGTTGATTGATAAAGTGGGGGTTTTACGCGGCCGTTTCCCAAATTGGAGGGACTTCTGCGCTTCTTTGTTTTGGGCGGGGGCAGGGACACCCTCTAAAGCTGCTTCCACCAAGTTGAGTCATTTCGGGTCAAGCCAATAGCAAACCTGGATCCAAAACATCCTAAATTATCCACAAATCTCATTTGCCGGGCGTATTGTGTTCCCTACTTGCAATCAGGGGGTATCAGTTGCTGGGTTCGATTGTTGGGATGGTCAGTAAGGTGCGGGAAACGAGGTGCTGGCTAGTGCTGACCTCGGATCAATAAGCTTTAAGCCCCCGGTGTTAGTATTAAGGTGGTCCTTTTTCGTGGGGTTCCTGTCTGCTCATGGGATCACAGCTCCTCTTTCCTTAACGTCAACAGGTTGCCGGTCAAGGTAGAACGATCTGGCTTTGGGAAAACGACTGGATGGACTCTTGTGCAGAGCTTCTGTACCCTGAGCCTTGCATGGTAGTGTATAGCTTCCATTTTGGTGTTGACATTGCGTGTTTGTGTGGCAATTGTTCCTTCCAATACACCAACCAAGCATCCCTCGAATACTGAACCCGGGGACGTGTCAAACAAGTTGGACCAGTTGCGGTTGATGTTTTAAGGGAATCAAAAGAAACCTGTTGCTGTTAAGAGGGTAGACTCAATTCCTTGGGAATGCTCTCGTGGAGCCTTCCATGTTCGGTTGTCACACATCTCTCGGCTTCCCGCTAATTGGTGGTTGCTCACCAATCCAAACCACCAATCAAGGGATAGCTGAATCTCTCTACTTGGTTTTGATCTGGGAATCCCAGCTTGAGTGAATCCTTCAGTTGTGTCTGCAAAGTTCTACATCCGGGGTTGACACGTGAAACATAACGGACCCAAAACAGGTCCAGTTCAATTCTGGGGTACACCAAAAGCATGTATGTTCAAATTGTCTTCATTATTCATTTATGTCGTCTACCCTGAAACATGACATATCATGTTGGAGACCTGAGCAACCAGGGTGGGTCCCAACAAGTTTATTTTAACAGGGCTCGTTGCTCCGTTGACCGCACGGCAGATTCGGTCCATCGAGTGGAGAAACACAAGCCGTCGGTGAGGATTTGAATTCGCCTGAAGGACTTCTCCTTTCTTCCCCTGCTTTGGTACTCTGCAAGGAGGTTCGACCGGAAACGGCGCCTTTGAAGAAACCATCGGAACAATCCCAATTTAACATAATACTGCCTTTGAGGGGGGTCGAAACCAAGAAAAACATCAAGCCCAAGCAAGCAAGCAACCCGTTTGGTTCAAGAGGCTAGTTCGAGCAAAAAACCACCCTGTGCCAAATGTTAGAACGACTTTCCTTCTGCACTTCCGTGCTCGGTCAGGGCTCCCTAGGTTTCCCCTTAGAACATCCCCCCTACCAAGGGATACTCACCTTTCATGGGCCAAGAAGGTGATGTTTAAAACCAAGCCCTGCCGGTGGGCATTTCTTCCATGGCGCTGGAGCTCTTCCCCTTGTCCTCCTTCTTGCCCTCTCCCGAGAGTTCCACCCCCACCTTCTGCCTGCGAGAGTCTCGAGTAGGGCGTGACTCTCAAGTTTCGGGACCCCGAAAACTTGTCCCAGGGCCAGATCGATACACCAGGTGCCCTGCCATCTGCCACGGGAGCAAAAGGGTCAACCTTTGAATCGCTGGTCTCTTTTCGAGGGAACCAACACCCAAAACGTAAGCCTGGCAGCCGGCCGGAACCCAGGCAATGGATAGTTTGCTTTGTCTGCCTCGGCTTTTGTCCAACCAAAAAACATATCTAGGATTATCACCCTTCAAAACAAAATTGCAAAAGCGATGCAATTTGTTTGTTTCATGAGGGTACGCTTTGACCTGCAAGTGGAATTGCTTCATAGTGGCTCCCCTTTTGCAAGTCTTCCCTTCTAGGATCCAACGCGGTTCGCACAGTGTCGGTATTCGGCGCCGTCCTAGGGTATCTGATCTGCGCACATCGGTACTTGTAACAAACAACTAGCATGTCTAAACTACCGTGTACTTATCACTTGGAGTAGTTGCAGAACATAGCTTGCCGTCTCCTTGCTCTGCTTCTGAGATTAGTATGGGGAAAAATCAGAAAGAGAGGGAGAGTTGTCCGTGGACCTTATTGGAGATGTATGTTTGGCAAGCCCTTCCAAAAATGTCACGTGCTGTCCTGGGTGGTGTCCCGGTGGCAAAAGTACCGCCCTGGCACCTCGTGCCATTGAAACAGTGGTCCACCATTTGAGAAGCTTCCAATCAAGTTGGCTTCAACTTGTGTTGGTCTATTAAGCTCTGGCCCACAAAGGGTTTCCGGTTTACCTTCATGTCTCATTTGGATGAGATAACCATGTGCTGAGATGCCCTCGCTAGATCTGCAAAACTTGCCACCAACTCCCGCTCGGGCAGGACCACCAGAGGGGATTGCCCGTAGAAATTGGTTCTTGTTGGGTCACCCATACAAAGCAACCCAAATTTGTCTACGAACTTGGTCCCCCCCGACAGCCTCAAGTCCGTCCAGTCCGCCAAAAAACACGGGTGATGTCCAAAGCGGACAACCCTGGTGTTTGTCTCTCTGAATCGTGGGGGGCCCCAAAGTGGCGGACATCACTTAGGTGGGAATTCATGTCCACCGACCACTTTTGAGGTGTTTATATTTCTGTATCAGAAACAAAAATATACCAGCGTAGACCCCAAACAGCTGCGCGTCAGTTCTTGCAGCGCTCCGCTCAGTCTGGCTGCTTGGCCGCATCATAATGATGCAGGCCACATCGTAATAATGCAGGCCGCATCATGATGGTGCATGCACGATCATGCTGATGCAAGCTGCATGATCATGATGCTGGCAGCTTCATGTATGCTATTTTTCCCACACGCCGACGCCTTTTTGCATCAGCAGGCCGCATCATGATGATGCAGCCGAAGCCACGGTAACGCAAGGCATCAACACATGATGAAGGCGGCACCATGATCATGCACTCAGCGTCATGATGATGCAGGCGCTACTCAGCTCAGCAGGCTGCGACATGGTGATGCAGCATTGGGATGATCGCATCAAGCTCACGTAGGCGGCACCACCATGATGCAGACCGCATCATCACGCCCGCCCGAGAGGCGTGCAGAGCATCTGGCAGCACGCGACACACATGTGTTCGTTGCGTAAGCCGTCCGCCACCGAGACAAAACCCGAATCGCGCCGGCTTAGCAAAAGAATTCATTTGTCTCCCAGCTTGGTTAGCGCTGCCAGATGCTCTGCACGCCTCTCGCGCAGGCGGCTTAGTAAACGAATTCATTTGTCTCCCAGCCTGGTTAGCGCTGCCAGATGCTCTGCACGCATCTCCGGGCGGCTGATTTGATTCATTTGTGGGTTAGCGCTGATGCTCTGCACGCCCCTCGGTTAGCGCTGCCGCACGCCTCTCCGGGCATCATTTGTCCCCCAGCGACAGGCGTGCAGAGCATCTAGCGAGCTGGGAGAAAAACAGAAATTGTTTACTAAGCCAGCCGCGCGAGAGGCGTGCAGAGCATCTGGCAGCCCTAAACCAAGCTGGGAGACAAATGATTTCGTTTACTAAGCCGCCCGCCCGAAGAGGCGTACACGCTGACCAAGCTGGGAGACAAATGAATTTGTTTACTAAGCCGGTCGCCCAGAGAGGCGTGCAGAGCATCTGGCAGCTCCCGATCGAAAACAGGCGTGCATTCCTTAAATCAATCAAGAACCCCTACAGCGAAGCTGTTTGGGGAAAAAACACAGCCAAACTGTGTCAATCTTGCAGCCCAGCAGCCGTGGGCATTGATGCTCGCCCTGCCACCGCAGCAAATCCTCGCCAGATTTTGAAGTCGAACCTTCCCTCTCACTTCACGAGTGGACGGCCCCAAAAAGGTTCAATCTTTATGCTACTCAAATGGTCTTCCCAAAACATATCTAGGTCCTCCAGAAGAGCGGTTAGAATAAGGGTACCCTTTTTCTGTAGTCTATTTTAGTAGGGGAACCCTCCCCTCAAAAAAGTTGGTAAAAGGGCACTACTGGGGGACCTAGATATAAAAGTGAGCACTCCCTAGCCCCTCCGCAATGTTTCCCTACAATGAAGACCCAAACAAGGCCTTATTGAGGCCGTACTTGCCGAAAACAAGATGGTAGGGGGAGCATGGAAAGTATACCAGCACGGGAGGGGGGATTGGAGATTTCGATCAATCCTCACCAATCGCAAGAACACTGAACATGCCAACATTGCTGTTCTAACGAGAAACTGTTCGAATTTGATGGCCCTCTATGAATCTGTATCCTTCACAGATTTGTTTGTTCCCACCTTTGGCCCTCAACATACAGACAAGCCGAAGGCAAAACCAGTGCTGTCAAGGATTTGCAAGTTAGGGGCGATTCCTGAGGAGCGAAGGTTGTGAAGGGCACTAGGGATTATCTCCGCCCCCGCACGGCCAAAAACATTTGTGGGGTGGGGGATTCCGTATGGTTTCCCTGAAAAAACATTAACTCATCACACCTGTACTCTTAGAGGAACCCGCGTTGATTTGCCAAGTTGAGCAATTTATTCCTCAAGAATACCTTGAGTCTTTATCTGACCGCTAAAACATGGCGAAGTGCCCAGAATGCTTCGTACCCCCAAGTTTCCAACTCGTGATAAAATTCATGTTTGCCTTTGGTTTCCTTGAACGAGGGGCGGTACCAACTCAAAACGAGTTCTCATTTGAAGGCTGACCTCAAGAAGGGCGGACAATGCCCTTACTTACGTTGGTGGGGCAACCAATGTCCCGAGTTCCCGCTATTCAGTATTTGCCATCTTTCCAGCAATCATGGAAGTGCTGAGGGGGGTTCCCCAACAGCAGCAGGGTAGGATACCCCACAAAGAGCAAACCTTGTCTCTGTTTGTTTTTGTTGAGGAATCTCCAAATTTGGGGGGGGGGGGGGTCTCTTGGGTTTCCCTTGAAAGTACTCAACAAAAGACAGAACCCATGTGGAATCAGCCAGGCTCTATGTCGTCTCCAAATGTCTGAGGTCAAACTAAAGAAACCTCTGTTTTTAATACAACCACTCACAACAACGCCAACAAGAATAAGTTGCACCTGCTACAAAAGATACTTCATGGATAGCGCAAACACCTTGCGAGGTTGCTATAACATAGACTTCGCGCAAATGAAATTCGATGGCGATTACCCGTCATCAATCAGGGCAATCGCCCATGTTTGCGCGCGTAGTGAGACTCCAGGTACTTCGTAAGGATACCGCCCCCCGCTCCCCCCAAGCAGTGACAGGTCAAGCAAGATCGGCAGTTCGAAACAAACAAACATCAATTCTGGTCCAATTATAAGGCCTTCCGCAGGGAGTTCTTGTTCTGCAAACCCCGTCGCACCTCATGACGGAAAGTTCCGCGACAGGTTGGCTTTGCGCTGGTGGATTTGTGGCCACGATCAAAGCCACGAGGCTGTTCAATCGGCCCAAATCCGAAGGCTCCGAAGGCTCCAAAGGCTCCGAAGGCTCCGAAGGCTCCGAAGGCTCCTCAGTCTCCTTCACGATGGTCGTGAAGCCCTTGTGCTGATAGATCAGCTTCTCATGGTAAGCGGCCGCTTGCCTCAGATCAAGGGCTTGCAACCGCTTCAGTTGCAAGCCCCGGGAAAGCCCGAAAACCTCCGTGTCAATACGGCCTTTGTTGATAGCGCATCAAGACCCTGGAAGGATCGAACCTCGGACGCAAAGGCAAACCAGAATATACGACGTTGTCAGCCTAACTGGTGCTTCCATGATTATTTGTTTTTATGGTCTCAGTACATGTCTTGTACGATTCACATGTCCGATGTCAGTACGACTTCCGCAACAGTTCAGATTTATTTATACTTGCATGCACACATGATAAGCCTCCCACCTGTACCAGAAGCACTGGTGTAAACGAATCGTAAAGCCGGCGTAGAAACATAAATGCCAATCAGACCAAATCGTAAAAGGCTTCGCTTGACTTAGCTTCAGGTCACAGCCATAGAGGTTTGGTCAACGATTCCTTGGAAGCCCCATGGAATCTGTTCGTTGACACTGCAAACCAAACCCCCCCGCTCGAGGCCCCAAAGACCCACCGCAACCCAAACAAAAGGTCGGGTTTTCCAATGAACCCGTTCGGGTCTCCCAAAAACTTCCGAATTCTTGGGGACAGGCCGCTTGAAATTTAAATCTCGGTTGCTTTCTGCTCCCCTGCTAAAAGCTTAACTTTTAGTGGTTTAGTTCGGAAAACCCATTCGTTGGCAAAAAGTTAAAGTCCTAACATCCCTTGGCAAAATGCACCAAAGTTTTGTCAAAGCCCATGGCTGTTGGCCACCTTTCCCTTCAGGACTGCGCACCTCAAGCCTCTGAAACATTCAAACCGCAAGGAGCAGCTTCGGGGGTGAATCTCTGCCCCAAAATGTGCATTCGGGCTCGTCTTTTCTAGGGGGACCCCCCCCACAAAAAAAAGAAGAAGAAAAAACAGGACAGTGCAAAGAAAGAATGCGCTGCAAAGGGACACAGTACCCAAGTGTGTGCGACTTACACACATCCAACCGGATCATGGAGAACCAAGGCATGGGCGTTCAATCAAGTGGCTTTACTGCAATCCGAGGACACTGTTGTTGAGAACGCTCTTTCTGCGAATTTGCAAGGGCACTAGTTCCCTTTGTAGGAATCGGCAACCGCCTGCCGGAGTCGGTTTCCAACGCGTCACCCCCGAAACCGGTAAAAGCAGCCAAGGGCGCGCTTGTCGGTTCGCGCAATCCAGCTGCTCTGGCGTCTTTTCCAGGGGAACCTCAATCCGCCCATGGACCCCCCAATTGTTGGCTCATATAAATGTCTTCTTTTGAGGGTACTTCTTTTTCTTGGGGGGGGGGGGCAGTTCAAAGAGGAGAACCACCATTTCGGGGGTTCCCTAGAAAAAAGACACCCCCAAAAATAAGGCCCAAGCTTCACTTAAGCAACATACCCACACTGGCACCAAGTCTTTGTTTGAAAATTTAGATCATTCCCCATCAACTGGAGCTTCACTCAGGGAGCCTACCCCTCCTCTACCCAATTCTGGGCTCAGCAAGCCTTCGGGACCAACTTGGGCCACTTCGGGCCTTCGGGGCTTCACAGGGTCTCCGACTTGCCGCGATGAAATCAGCTCATCTCGACATCTTCCAAGGCGTGGTCCGGCCAAAACCGGCGACCCCTGCACTTTCCGCGTGAAAAGCTTTGGGGGGCCGCGAGACATCGGCCAGGAAACCCACTTGAGCTCCTGGTGCGGCACTGAGACGAAGTGGCCTGCAGAAACCCAGACGGAAAACCGCCCATTGACTCACTCACGGGTGGCCAATGCTCCCATCACAACACAAATCGAATCAAAAAAAGGGGGCACTCTTGAAAACCAATGGAACAGGGCAACGCCTTTTCAAAAGAAGAGAAACAACCAATAAAAGAAGCGCGCAACAAAGGGACTGCCCTTCAACACCAACCAAACATGTTTGCTTGTGTTTTGTTTGTAAAAAAATGGTGAACCCTCCGAAGTCACCCAGAAAGGCTGAACCTGGCTTCGGGTACCCTTTCCAACAACAGGCCCGAGAGGGTATTTCGAGGAGCCCAACCCAAAGTCTCGTTGGAGGCTTCTGAGAACCTTGGGGTTGGGTCACCTCATCCCCCCCTTTCCCATGAGCCACACGGAACGCGCCAGGCTCCGTAGGGGAGTTCTACAGGGGCTTCGCCAGGGAAACCGAAGCCCAAAAAAAAGCCATGCCGCTGGCCGCGTTTTATCAAAGTCACTCTGGTGATAAAAGGGAAACGACCACGGCTGACCTTGATCACCCCCCAGAAACTGTCGAAATCATGACAGTTACCAGTCTTCTCCATGAAAGCGGGGCCGTTTCCCTGGGCAAATTGTGGTTGTCCCCGCCCCCAGAAACTTTCTTATTGTCAGTGACTCATGGGTGTGTGTGTGTGTGTGTCCGCTGGTTGACTTTCAGCTGAGGCGCAAACCCTTTTAGTGTTTGAATCTGGATTGCTTTTTTGGGCATGAGTTTTGGCCCTATGAATCATTAGGACAAGTCTGTTCTGGGGAAGTATATCATCCGAATCATGGCATGGGTGAACGGAATTAAGATCAACCCTAAAACAGTTCCAGCTGAATATACTACATTCCGAATGGTTGTTTACTACTCCGAACAACCAGCCACCAGTCAACAAAACCAAACCAACCAGCGCTCTCCATGAAATAGGTGAAGTCCCTTGACTGACAATACTTCGGGATCCATGCAAGCTTTTGGACATAAGTGGTAAGTTTCCGCTGGGAATCTTGCCCCAGGCGCTTGCCTAAGCTTCTGCTGTCACTGCGCAGGCTAACTTTGTCTGCTGTTTGGAGCCAAAACGGCCGCAAAAGCATGCCCATGATTCCTATGTGAACAAGTACTTGTCAACATGTCAGAGAGGTGCAGTAAGTGGCATGCTAAATCACAATCTGCCACGAGGCTTGACAAAGTACTTCAAATCAGCTCCACCCGAGGATGCGTCCAAAGATGATATGTCTGCTAACCTTCAAATAGCCATTCCAAACCTGGGTCCTCAAGACTAGTCTATCGCAACAAACTTCTTTTAGAATTGCAAAACCTGGTAAATAAGACTTGGATGCCCAAGGAACCATGGTGTAGCCACGGGAAGTTAAACGGCATAAGTCCGGAGCTCTCAGATTCCCCGCCTGGGATGCCTTTTTCGTAGTGACCACTCACCCAGTGACCTGCGGTGAGAATCTTCGCGATCCGGGTTTTCTCGCGGATGGTTGACAAGTTGGAAAACCTGAGGGTGAGAATAGGTGCCACAATTCCCTTGTGGGCAAAACTGGACGAAGCTAAAACGGGTTGAGACACTGTGCAATATCTTCTCCAAGGATTCTCTGGCCACCGGTTGGTAACCCTTGGTATCTTAAGTCAAATCTTGGCTGAGCACACGTGCATCTGAAGAGGAATTACTCCTGGTGGTCCCCCCCCGGTTACCTACAACAACTGCAATCACCGGGTCATCATTACAGTTTGGGAGTCTTGTTGCGTTGCGGCAGAAAAGCCCGTTTTCGCTCAGCATCCGGATCTATCCAAGAGATGCCACCTTCCAAGGGTTCCTTCCCGTTCGAACCGTGGCCTTTCCAATCGGGCAACTAGAGCACAGGATCATGTCTAGTTCACTTTCAATGCACCGCTCATTTGCGCAAGCATCCCGAGACGGAAAAATGAGGCCAGTGAACACACACATATGTTTTCTTTCCTCAATCACGCAGCTTCACAAGTGCGATTCTTGGGGACAACTGGGGAGCAATCTGCAAACTGACTCCGAGCAGCATTAGGCTTGAATCTCCGGGCACGTACCCAGTAGATGTTGCCGGCCGCAGTTTGGGCCTTGACTGAAGCACCAGCCAACAGGATGCCCTTACATGGTTCGGAAAGGAACCAACGGCGAATCCACTGTGAAAAGGAGGTTGCCGTTTCCGGGACACTCATGCTATATATGCAAGGGAAACACTGGGAAACAACGTGCGCAAACAAATTTACTTGAGGTTGCTCTGTTGGTCCCTTGAGCATTTACTTGTTGAACACTTCCCTTT
Organism: Effrenium voratum; assembly: GCA_963377175.1. Lineage (NCBI taxonomy): Eukaryota > Dinophyceae > Suessiales > Symbiodiniaceae > Effrenium > Effrenium voratum. The sequence continues at coordinate 331,906 of CAUJNA010003661.1, read as the reverse complement.
GTGGTTGATCAGCCAATGAGATAGTCGAAAAAGCCCACCTTCAAACAAAAGGCTTGGCAAAACAACACCTTTCTGTGTGAGTGATACCTCAAAGAGATCTTCATGCGTTTCACAGCGCCTCCATTCTCCTCCTTTTTGTCCAAGTACCACATGCCAGGCACCCACTCTCCTGCGAGCGTGCCCACCCATGGGCTGACCTATTTGTGGTTTTCTCGGGGATAGCGTGCCGCATTTACTATTATGATACCTGAAGCGAACCGACTCGCCTGAACAGATTCGCCTGGAATCGAACAAATCTGAACCGGGACCTTCGACAAAAACGTTCAAAGCCAATAGAAAACCCGTAACTGCTGTGCGAAACCCGAACCAGAAGAATCCAAAAATAGCGCTCCCGGACCTCAAGAAAGGAAAGTGCATGTTGGGAGCCAAAGGCTTCGGCTGGCAATGGGGTTGCCGTAAGGGGATTGCCCTTTGGCTAGTCTGCCTGAAAGGCAAACGATCAAGGGGGTTGCCCTATAATAATTAAGGGATCCGTTTGGTAAGTCTGCCCCAAAGGATGATGCCAAACGGCCAAACACTTTTTTGTCTTTTGTCCTCTTTCGGCCGTCTTTCACAACGGCAACAAACAAAAGTAGGGAAACGCAGGCAGCCAAAAAAGAGCGCGCGCGTGCCTTTCGGGCACCAGGAAGTGGTCGGCAAATCTGCCATGCCACTGAGAAAGCCGAGTGACGGGCTCCGAATTTCCCAGCCCCACGCCCGGTGGAAAGAACCGGGGGCTCACAAGGTCCAAACCCCATTGCGTTTCAATTCCGCACTGCGACCCGAACGGATCTGTTCACCGATCACGGGCCAACCCTGGAAACCACCGACTGAGGCGAACTTCCAAATCCCTCGGACACGACAGCGCTGGCGTGGCTCAAGCAGTCCAAACCCCCAGTGTGTCTGAGGGTTCGGACCCAAAATGATGCTCTTTCTTCTTGGGCTTCCCTTTTGAACCAAGCAAAAAGAAGGTCCTGAAAAAGAAACACCCCTTGGTTGGAAGGCAATAATCCATGGACCACACCCGGACCTGGATCCGGGTCTGTTTTCTGGAGCTGGGTTTGGTTTAAAGGGAACCCAGAAGGAAAACCCAAAGCCACGCTGGGTCCCGGCCCAGATCCACATGACCCAAATGTTCTCCGCTCCTTTCGACTTGTTCACCCACTCGTGCTCCTGGCACGCTCCAAAAAACTGACGAAGGAGTAGCTATCTTGAGGTTATCGGTGGGTGGGCACGCCCGTTGCCATTTGGCGCCCGAACCCCCCTGGTCTCATTGAAATGGTATCCAAAAGGAATCAAAGCCATGAGTTCAATCAATGAGTGTCGCCGTGGCTACGTGCACGTGCCCTAGACTATCCCCTATGCCTATATCGCACATATGGGACGCTGGGCCTAAATACATGATGGGCACATAGGAGAGCTTGCAATGCACTGAACAAACCAGAGAAAACCCACAGCGTCATAGTAAATGGTAGCAGCATGGACAAGTGGTGGCTCAACCTTCTATTCAACTCGGAGGCCCGAGATCTGCCAAGGGTCAAGTACTTACCAGGGCCAAAGGGATGAGTGAAATGGGGTCCAAGTGCAAACACTTGGACCCTTCAGATCTTAGATCTCAAAGCATTCTTGCGACAATCAGGGAATGTGTCAAAGCCGTTTCCAAGGGTTGGCGTCAGGGGCCAGAATGGGTCCAACTTGTTTCAGGAATGCGCCTGCGTGCCCAAAACTCCTCGGACAAGGGCTAAAGCCATGTTACCCCTGTCGATGAATGAACCCCTTTGTTGATTCAATCGGGCAAGCCAAGTTTCGGGATCAGGTATGGTTGTTGCACAGGTGTCCGATGTGGTTCCACATCAACCAGGGCCTTCGTCTCACGCTTTTGCATAAAGTGGGTTGGCTGAGGTGCATCACCTGATACACACCCAAACCTCCGCTGGCCATGGCAAAGCAGAGGCCCCTTTGTTTGGTGGATTCAAAAAGGGACGGCCAAAGGTAAATGGACACCACAGGTCTGGGCACTGGTTGACTCAAACTGGCCATTGGCCGCTGATCTCTGCCATCCGATCGATCCATGTGGGCGAAAGGCTAAATGTCTGTGGGTCAAAAATAGGGTAACCCCAAAATGGTGAAGTCATGTCTCTGAAATCATGTCTCTCTTCATGCGCCAAAAACCCTTGCATGGTAGAAAGCTGGCACGTCTATGAAGCGACGCTAGCGACAGAGGCGAAGGCTGCATTTTGGCGCCAACAATCGACTCAAAGCGAATCAACGCAGCTAATGCTGAATAGCAACGTCGTGCTTTGTCAACTGCAAGCTTACATGTACGCATACCCCTTCAGCACCAAGGCATTCAAAGATTCCAAGGTCCGGGGTTGCTTGCATTCTGTGGAGAATCACCCGTGCCGGGAAAACACCGAGACTCAAGGCCCAAACGGAAAGGGGATTCCAGCAAAATCACATACTGAACTCATCACACTAATCTGCAGCTGGTTCCAGTTGAGACATCTGAAATGAGAATTGGAACCGCAAAAAGAGGCCTACACTCGTTTTACCTCCAGGTGCGCTCTTCAAAAACTAGGACGACTATAGCTTTGTCTGTCGGTGAGATAGCTATACTTAGTGCATATGCAAAGCATTCTCTACGGTTGCGACTGACGCCCTAGTCGCCAAGAAACCTGGTTGGCACTGAACCATGTAACCCTCAAACCCATTGCTTCTGAGGCAGCTTCCTAGAATTATGGTATAACTAAGGGTGAACTCATCAGTCAGCTTCCGGTTCATGTCAAAGGTGCTTACAAGTACCATGGAGTGAACACGTACTAAGGGATATCTTTGTACCTATAATATAATGTGTTTTCAGGGCCCCTTCATGACCAAAATAAGGCGACCAAGTTGGGTGGAGGATATATGTACCCCATTCAGCTTACGATGAGGGGCTAAATGAAACTTAACACGTTGCCCCTATGATCATGGCTTGATATGGTTTTACCCCGCAAACCTTGTCAAACTCAGTAGGCCCTCACGGTTCTTGCAGGTCAACCTAGAAGCCCACAAATCACTTTGTAGCAACAAAAGCATCAACACAAGTGCACGGGAAACTCCATCTGGGGAGGAATCCATCCATTTTGGGGCTTTAGGAATGAATTGATTGGGATCCCTCAAAAGAGACGACCAGTTGGATGGTTCAGTTCGGGATTCCAGCTCACTTCCGACCTGGCTGCCTCCGGGGTAAAAATGGGAGTTCCTGGTCAGGAGGGGTCTAACCCCCGTAACAACCTGTGAGTCGGCGTCCGGGCTCGCCTTCACCGTGACGTTCGCCTGGTGCATGGTGCCCGGTGGAGGCCCCGGGTCGCAGAGCGGGAGCTGAAAGTGGTCCCAGGTGTCCTCAGCGTCAAAAACAGAATACATGTAATGTATGTAGGCATACATGTATGTGTAAGTATGTAGCGCATGTATGTACGCCTGCATGTAAATATGTATGCATGCATGTGCACGTGCATGTAAATGCGTGCCGCATGTATGCTTACATACATGCATGCATGTGCATGCTTCTATAGATATAGGACACATGTATGTATTCATGCATGTATGTGCATGTGTATGTAAATATGTACCAAATGTATGTATCTATATAGACATATAGCATAACGCCGCATGTATGGGTTTATGTGTGCACGTGCGTTTGCATGTAAATATGTACCACATGTATGTATGCATGCATGCATGCATGTGCGTGTCCGCCGGCATGTGTGTATTCATACATTGTGTGCATGCATGTATGTGTGCGTGTCTGCAAAGATCAATAACGCATCTTTGTATTCACGCATGCATGTGCGTGCGTATGTAATATGTACTGCAGGTATGTACGCATGCATGCATGTATGTGCGTGTGCATGTCTATATGTACTGCATGTACGTCATCATGCATGTATGTGCGTGTGTATGTAAAAATGTAGGTATGCGTGTATGCATCTACACTATCGCATACATGCATGCATGGCATGCATGCATCCATGCATGAATGCATGCATGCATGCAGCATGCATGTCTGTCTGTCTGTATGCGTGTAAGTAGGTATGTCCGTATAGTGTATGCATGCATGTATGAATGTACTGCCTGCATGTATGTATGAGTATGTCTGCACATATGTACGTATCCCTGTACGTATGCATGTATGTGGTATGTGTTTGGATGTATGTATGTATGTATGTATGTATATGTATATATATATATATATATGTATGTATGTGTATGTGTATGTGTGTGTGTGTGTGTATGTGTATGCGTATGTGTATGTAGGTGTACGTATGTATGAGTGTACGCCTGGATGTACGTACGTATGTAGGCATGCATGCACGTATGTACGTGCCTGAGTACGTATGTTACTTAGTTGTCCTTGTATGCATGTGTGTGTAAATATACATGTATGAGTACATACAACGTATGTAGATATATATGTATTGTTTCTTTCTATATGGCTTGTCTGCTGATATCTATCCGGTTTATGTATGTATGGGTCAGCTTGTGTACTGCTTTCATTTAAGCAATGCTAACTATGACATGAACCATTTATGCGTGAAGTGTGCGTATGATTGCCTATCTAAACGAAGGTTCCTCTAGGTGGGGGTTGTGTTTAAAGAAACAACCGAACTCACCGAAAGCAGTCCCTTGCAGGTTGGACGTGCTTAGCCCCTTGCACGCAAGCTAAAAGGGGGGATCATGTTGTTTAAGCCTGCAAAAGTTCGACTTTGGGTTCCAGAAATTTGGTAAAGATGGTTGCAGTGAAACAAATAGGAAACCACCCATGTTTCCGGGTTCCCTATATTGAAGACTTTTGAGCCATGCTAAAATCACCGATAGGCTCCTCTGCAATAACAAGCTGCTTGCGCCAACGCTTACGCGCGGCTTCCGCGCATAGGACAATCAGCTTGCGCGCAGAGGCGTTTAAATAGCAGAGCTTACGCGAGGATTGCGCAAGCCGTGCTTTGCATTCTTGCACGCCGCCACGGCGATGGCTTATGCGAGGCCTTTCTGGAGAAGACGTAGCGCTCAAAGTGCGATTCAATTCGGGCCACACGAAGTGCACTTTGGAAGCTCAGCTTGCAAATCGCAAGTTTTCAGTACAAGCGAACGTACACGATGTACACTTTGCATACCTCCAACATGGACAGCACTGTGATACACTGCATGCACTCGACTCAAAGTTGCAACTTGTCTATTCGAGTGGCTTGCGCGCAGCTTACGCAAGGATACGCGTAACAATATGTTTACGCGCGCGTTATGCGCTTGCATGTTTATAAGCTTACGCGCGCCGCTCACTAAACATGAACAGAAGGGCTTGTTGCGCAGCTCACTTGTATAGAAAACAGACGTTTGTTTGCTCAAGGTGCCACTAAAAGTGCGGTATTGTAATGGCGAGTTGGCTTTGAAACCAACGGTGCAAATTTAATAAATCACGTTCAGCAAATGCAACACAAGTGTGGCTTCCCTTCTAATTTATCTAAGGGACGTCGTCGTGCAGTCAGTTCCAGTTTGGCTTAACTTTAGCCCAAACGGGGCTCGTTGTGCTGACCATAGGTCCAATGTTCAAGGTCATGTTTTGCAAGCTGCGCCTGATCAAAATCCAGCGTTGTCAAACAGTTTACATGTTTGTGTCGATTTCACCTCAACTAAACGACGGTTCCCACAGGCAAAACCCCAAAGGTTTGAATACAACGTTGGTATGTACTACTTGGCATGGGGTTGTAGGAAGCAGTAAAGCAAGCAACAATGATCAAAGGAGAAGGTTTATGTACTGATGTGGACCTTGTATCGCTGTGTACCACAGGAATGTTGAATGAGTGGCTCGCTGGTCTTGGACATGAACCGTTTGGGTTCTGTTTGAAGGACGCCACCAATTGGATGGTGCATGTTCAAAACCAAATTCCATTTTACCTTGAACCGAAAAGTTGCTGACTGGTTACCTACTGTACAACCGGCTGTCCGTCCATCAACTCACTGCCTATCGAAGCAGATCGCTATGGCCCATGACACGGGCCGACAACTTTACGCCAACCGCGCGGGAAGAGTGGGGCAGCCCGGCAAACTTCCATTTGCTGAAGCCCCCACGGAAAAAGAATATGTCCAGTGATAGATTCCCTCCGGGAAAATAAAACATATTCTTAAGCAAATGGAAGAAGAAGTCCACGGCGAAGCCCGAAAAGTCGGAGGCGCCGCCATCCAGCCGCCGTTGGGGTCCGGGTGCCCCAGGTTCGGCAGGTAGAAGCCCAGGCGCTGCTCCAAGTTGGCCCGCTCCGCCTAGCACGCGGAAGGTCGGTTCGGGTCCGGGCCCCCCCCCGAGTGGGGGGACTGCCCACTTCCCCCAAAACACTTACATGAGTTGGGGGCGAAATCATGACATTCTCTGGCCTGAAGCCCCGATTCTCCCCTCCAGAGCCTCCGACTTGCCAAACTCTCCAACTTGCCCGGTCTCAAGCCCACTGGCGGAGTGACCCCATAGCTGTCGCTTAATGAGGAAAAAACCGAGAAACTGCAAACTCAATCCGGCTCCAGTCTGCAAAATCAACTAACATGTGTGATCAATCCCCTCAGGCAGTAGAGTTCCCGAAAACTCTTGAAAGAAGCAAGAAGTAACAAAAGCTTGACAACGGAGGTAAGCAGACCCCAAGACGAATTTGCAGGGTGTTCCCTTTAAGGGGCAGAAAAAACCTTTGGGAGTGAGGCATTGGCCAAGAGAGCCGTACCATTCTCGACCCCCCAACAGGTATTGCACTCTGCAAGTCCTCATGGGTCCCTGCACGCATCTCGCTACCTCATGCAAGCAACAACCTAGGCCCGTCCAAGTATACCCACCTTCAACACCCCTGGGACGGGAGGCTCCGAAGCTCCTAGGGAAATGCAGTGGGAATGTGTCCCAGGTCTGGGCCGATATGTCGGTGACCGACTCATTGTTGCGCCGCGGCGCAGCTTTGGGCTGCGCCGCGAAGATGCCGAGGCCGGCCAAAGCCACGAGAGTCGCGGCCAGCAGCGCCCATTGCCTCAGCTCCCGTTGGTTGGGAGGTAAGTTCCCACTTACCACAGTCAAAAATCCAAACCGAGCTCAGCATCCCACTTTCTTGTTTACCGTCAAAGAAACCCAAGTGGTTGAAGGGAACAGACTTAAGACTTTGACCCCGGCAAAGCACAAAAAAAAGCACGAAGACATAGCCCATCTGGTAGAAAGGGAACACTTGAGGCACCCCAAACAAAAAGGGACGAAGGGTGCCTCTGAACAATTGTCGCAATGGGAATGGTGCACAACACCTGCTTAGCCTGCATGGATTCCGATTTGGAGGCGTGTTCAGTCGTAATCCAACGGATGATAGCTTCGTGGTATTGGCTTTTCAGCTAGCCACATTAACCAAGTGTCTGAATGAAGTGTTCCTCTCGTACTGACTTCGACTACTGTCGCAGCATCAATTTCATGAGTAGGGTAAAACTAACCTGTCTCAACACGGTCTAAGCCCAGCTCAAGTTCCCTATTGGCGGGTAAACAATCCGACACTTTGGGACTTCTGCGTCTCAATGACCAGCCGATTGAAGCTTCAAGAAGGATGAGCTGTATACAAGCCATATATGGCAAGCAAGCCGATTTAAGCTTCAAGAAGAAAGGATCAAGAAGCAACGTCGCTATGAACGCTTGGCTGCCACAAGCCAATTATCCCGGTGGTAACTTTCTGACACCTCTAGCTGAATATTTCTCAGACCTAAAGGATCGATCGGCCATGTGTTCACAGATTGAAACAAATCTGGAAATCAAAATCAAGCAAGCTTTTCCCCTTTTGGTCCACATGAAATGTATGTTCTCATCGAGCGAGCTTGCCTTAGGACACCTGCATTATTATAGCAGATGTGCCGCCCCAGCCAAACTCCCTACATGGCTATGTCTTCCGCGCAAATCAGTTGCGAAACAAGAGAAACTTGAATCGAAAACTCGCACGATTCGAGCTTCAGTCTCACGGAGCAAGTAAAATAACATTATATAAGAGTAGTGGTATTTCAAGATCACCGGAGCTACTACTTCTGCTACACCTCCTAAGTCATTTCACAAAGTCGGACTAGAGTCAAGCTCGACAGGGTCTTCCTTCTCCGCTGCTTACCCCAAGCCCGTTCCCCTGGCTGTGGCTTCGCTGGCCGTCAATGCTGGGTCGGTCTGTAGAAAGCAACACGACAGCAATCTCTTCTTGGAGTTGGTGTCATACCCAAACTCAGACTTCAGACGAAAGACCCGAAACGAATGACGCTGGTGCCCCCCCTATGTCTTTATGGATGCGTCAAAAAGCAGTAATCCTCGCCACTCTTCCAAACAATCGAGACCAGTTTCCACGTCCCGCATCCAAATAGGGACTCTTCACCTTGATGCTATGGGGGTGGCTTGAAGGTGCTGGAAAGCATCTAAGAAGCGAAGGTGGGCTTCGCAAGTCGTGCGCTTAGCGGCCTTGCAGCCATGGACCAAAAGACGGGCCGCTGAAGTTTCAAGGGAAGCTCACAACCTCCAAACAAAAAACGGCTCGTGGCTGGGTTGCTTGTTACTTTTTGTTTCGTTTTCTCTGAGGGCTTGGGCGAGAAAGGGAATCCCCGCAGAAGGGAACAAACCACGGAGCGCCACTGGGCGAGTCTTGCGAGTTAAGACAGACAGTCCCCGCTTCAGGGAAGCCTCCACGAGGAGTTCCTGGCCCAAGGTGGCCCTCCGGGGGAGTGAGCATTCCTGAGAGTCCATCTGATGCATTTCCGAATTCGCAGGAAATTGCCACTTGCTTCATTCTTTAAGTTAAACTTTGCTTGGGATCTGTCATACACCCCTCTAAAAATCAAAGAAGCTATGATGTCTAAGGAACCGTATGGCTGGGAACTGCAAGGAACCTTCATTCAGCTGCTTCGTTGGTCGCCTGCGCCGTAAGAAATGTTTATCGACTTTCTGAGGCCCCGCGCCATGTCCAGCTCTTATTGCATCGGACCTGCGCTCCAGGGCCCTGGGGCCCTACCCAACCTTGTTTTTGAGCGGCCCATAAAAAGCCTAAGAAATAGTCTAAGTCTAAAACAGTCAGGCCTGGAAATGCGATACAAGATCTATTCCTTCAACATCTAGACTTATAGCAAAGTCAGTTGAATACCTGGGTCTTCCATTTGGTCACTTTTTGGGGCACTGAGCATGTTGTTTGCTTGTTTCAGATTTTAAGCGGAAAAAACAAAAGTGAGCGGAAATCTTGATTTGGCATGGTTTGGCAAGTTTTCTCCCAGAAAATGAGCGGAAATCGGCGGGAAATGAGCGGAAATTTGCGGACACGCACCAGAACCATTTTCCGTTGTTTCGAAATGAGCATTTTTGGATGAAATGAGCTTTATTTTTGCTCGGAACGGGAAATCCAACAAAAGTGCCCACGGAAGACCTAGGTTTTTGAAATATGATGTCAGCCACTAGTTAAAATTGCGGCCAGAACGTCTTAGTTACTTGCTCTCTTGGTTCATCCTTGGAACGTCCCGCGCAGAATATCAGTCCTTATACGAATGGAATTGCATTCACAACCATAACTTCTATAATATGATGTAAATGGACACGTGCAGGCAAAATGATGCAAGTGGTGGATGCATGGATTTGATGCAACCATTAGTTTCTTTTGAACCAGCAGTAAACTACACGCAGCATTCCCTGCCACAGCCAGCCGCCCCCCCCCCTTCCCCCGCCCCAACCCGCCTGACCACCGACCCCCAGTAGGGAGGCGGTTTCGCGCTCCTTCGGCGAGCGAAGGCTTTCAGCCGAACAGTTGCCGATTGGACCACGATGACAGTGACTCAAGAAAATGAACCGTTCTTTTGAACGACTAACATTTGGTCTTCCCAAAAAGTAAGTCCAGGAACTCAGGAAGTGAGGTGATTCCACGTAAATCCCAAAGCAACTGAAGTAAAAGGGCCAAGTGAAGCAGAAGGGTGAATAGAAGCTTAACCCCATGCTGTGTCGACTAAGCTAACGCTTACTCCTTCCCCTTCGGTGAAGTACAATCATAGCTGTCAATACTCGGATCCGTCTTTCTATATTGCTCCAGTTGTTGGGTTTGAACTTTTAGCCTTTGCTTGGCCTGCTCAAAGGAGCAGGAGTTTGCAACAAACAGGCGTGGGCTTTTATGGGGAATTCCATCGATCGCGTGACACTCCCATGATGTCCCTGGATTTACTTGGGATACCTTCATCCACCGGGGTCCCCAAATTCCCTTTTGGGTGCTTCTAAACATCTCGGGCCCGGTTGGTGCATGTGAGTACTTCATGAACGAGGCCTTCAAATTAAACATCGCGGCCTTCATTGTGTCAGGCATGTGGGCAATTCGCCCGCCTTCAAACCAGCGCCGTAAGGATGTGAAATTGCATGACCCCAACATAAAGCCACATGAAGTGCCCTGGTCAACGAGAGAGCATTTGGGATTGGTGAGGCCCATCAACCTCTTAGAGCTTTAGATGTCCAATGTGCGCGTGTCTTCTGTTTAGGGGAAGATACCTGGTATTCCCTTCGATGTCCCTTTGAAACCACCAAAAAAGAGGTACCCTCCAAAAAGAGACAACTACCCATGAAAAAGTTCCTGGTCCTAAGGGCAGGCGCGTATCTTGAACATGGCCATGCACCACGCAACGCCTTTGGCTTAGGCATCCCTCGGTTTGTTTCGGAACACGGAAGTCATCCACAGCCCAATGGCTCATGAAGATGGAAGCAACTCGCAAATGATTTCCTGACAGCCTCGATTGCGGCCAACAGTTGGGACACCACCAGAAGAGCCTAGAATTAAAACAACTCCAACCGGCGAACTATAAAGAGCTTTGATCTTCTAGGAGACCGACGGGCTACCCCAAGAAACGAGGACACCCCCAAAAAACGCAGGAATCCCTCAAAAAAACCGAAGGAAACCCTAAGCCAACAAGATGAGCAGGTTTACCCCCAAACAAATGGAAGGAACGCAAAAGATGGCCCCCCCTGTTGGGCCTAGATACTGAGTCGTTCCCCGGTCCTCAAATATGGAGGGATTTCACGGACCAATCACGACCAACAGAGTCACCAACACAAAACACAAGCCCTGGGTAACTGCGTATGGCAGATAATGGAGTCTAGTTTGAAACCACCTTCTGAAGGGTGGCTAAGTTTTGGTGCCCGCAAAGGGGGGGGGGTCTTCGCAGCTTCACGCAAGAAAAAGCCGAGCCTCCGGGAAAGTCGAACGAAGCCCGCGAGCTGAGTATCCTGGCGGGGGGTCATTGTCAAAGTCACGCCCCAAACTAGGAGAACCCCCAGCTTCTGACTTTAACCTCCAGAAACAGTCAAAATACCTCAGAAAATGCACGGTTTTCCCACTGATTTCAATGAACAGGGTCGAGTTGGGCAACTATCTTTGCAGTTTCCTTTGGTGAACTTGCTCCAGGGGTCCGGCCATACGAAACATCAAAATGAAACTTGACCAAACAGAGGGCCCCTGGAATACACCTCGGGTGGTCGAGATGACTTGCAAAAGTCAAACTCTTTGGCTGCCACACAAAAGACACAAAACCGCTTTCGGCTGGTCAACAAATAAACGGATATGCTCTTGCCGTGCTTAAAGTGAGAATGCCTCCCCAAACAGCAACACTCAACCGGCCCCTGATTCGCGAACAAACTGCCAAAGTCACAAGGCAGTGTAATTACAAGAAACATGCAAAGAATCCAGACGGCACTATCCGCACCGTTTTCTTGCAAGGAGACTTTCCCACATCGGGTTTCAACTGTGGCTCATTCAGGGAGGTGGACTCTACGAGTTTGGAGCCTTTCGGGAATGGTAAGGAGAATCACACCAAACTGCAACAGGAATTCGTCTTGCAACCAGAAGCAGAAGAATAGAATCCTATCCACCCTGGGAACCATTGAGACAAAGTCAAGCCTCGTACAATAATCTTAGCAAAGTCTATCCAAAACCATGAAACCAGACAGGACTCCAAAAAAGGGCTCACTGCCTCCATCTGGCATAGGGACAAAAGGAAATCCCGTGCACCACAATTTACCAGCACAAGCCGAACCGAAACCAAGGTGAGACAAGCCGTCGGAACAAGCCCGGAAGATGGTCCAAACGTGGCCATGTTCCTGGGGCGTCCTTGTTGGCAACAGCTCTGGGAATGGTCCCAACTCCAACCTGCGGGTTTTCCTTTATCACCTCAAAAAGGGGTTTCACCTCAAAAATCGCCGAGCCGCCCATGAGGTGGCCGTTGTTATCCCTGGTGTTTTTGGGGTCGAGGACTCGCCCGTCGATCCCGGCCTAGTCCCCGCCAGGGCAGGCGAACCTCGCCCTCGAGGTCGGGGTCCCTGAGATCGAGGTCCACATCGGGGGAAGGCGGGGGAATGGGGGGGATGAAACTAGCCGCACGGAACCATGGGACCCATTTGGGTACCAAAGGGCTTTGCCGACCGGGAAAGACTCCCCAAAAAGACACCGGCCAATTTGGGCGTGCTTGATTCTTGTCCAACCTGGTTCGAGGGTATTGCTCTTTCGTTGGCATATGGACGTGGTCCCAGTTTGGGAACCCCGTTCAGTTGGTGCTTAAAGGGAAACCAAACACGCCTGGCCACACAAGAAGAGGATCCTCAGCAAGGGCTTGCTGTCAAACCCCGCGACCTTTCTGTCAAGATTATATCAGCTCAGCCTGAATCGGCGGTGTGGGTCGGTGAAGGCAACTCGGGTGGCCCCAAATCGCATGTAGAACGCAACACGTCTTTAAATCCCCAAGCCAACCAATCCAAACCACATTGTAGGACATGTGACCCAACAAATCGAAGCCAACGAAACCCACGGATGGCAAATTTCCCGAACCCCTGGACCATCCGCGTCCGAGCTGCTCGGGATCCACAGGCAGCAGCCCTTGCGGCCCCGGCATGACGCTTTTTCCACACCCAGTTCGGTTCCCGAGTCCTTTCACATCTGAAACCCTAGAGTAAGCTTCGGGCAAGGGTATGGAATGATTCCCTTCCGGTAGGGATCAATTGGGGTTAAAGGTATCATTGGAGCCTCGAATTCCCATCCACAGAAAGTTGGAACTTGGATACCCACGGCTAAAGCCTTGTACAACCAAGGTTTGTTCACCCGGCTTGACTTAGAACCAATAGAGTGTCAGCTCGGCTAGATGTCAGATTGTCGTCCTGCTCGGATCACATTTGAGCCAGCGGCCGGTGCTCGCGGGCGGAAAGCTCAGAACAAAAGAGCGCCGCGGGGGATTCCCGACATGTTGCAAGTTAACCGACCGCAAATTGGTAACAGGCGGGTTTTCCCTGTTCCCTAGTTGCATCAAGGGAATTGAGCATGTCGTCAGCCTTCTTGGACCAAGGTCAAGTATCTAAGTGGTTCACGTTTGTGGTCTTGAAGAACTCTATGGTTGACTTGCCGTGGTTCTTACTGCCTCATTCGGGTTCGGTCCTATTAAAAAACACTGCATTGTTGGGGTCACAAGGAGTCAGCAGCACGTAGGCATCTCATCTCTGCCGACCTGACCTAGTTGCAAAGTCCATGCTCAAGGCCTTCACCGGATCAGGTCAAATCGAGCAAGTTGGTCAAGCTCCGTCACTCGGCCCTTCGAGTGTACTCCAGTGTGGTTTACTGGCCACCTCAATGCCCGTCGTTTGCTTTTGCGAGTCCTCCACCTAATTGGGACCTGTGATTCGCGTGTGTTTCCGGTTTCTTGCTAACAAGGAGGCCTGGAAATTGCAAAAACATATCCGTCGCCTTTCGGCTCACTGTCATCTGTCTGGGATTTGGCTTCGCTTGTGGCTTATGGCAAGTGATCCCCTGCGCTCACGCGAAAACTCTGCCGGCTTGAGGAAGTTGCGTGCGTGAAGTTAAACTATGGGCGACCCTACGGCAACCGCTTCCTTTTCCCCGAACACCAAGAAACATCCAACACAAAGCACCGGTTCACGAGAAATCTGGGTACATGTTTATTCACCTTCCTAGGGGCGACCCCCAAAATATGAGATTCAAGCCCTTTAAGTCACCATAATGACGATCCATCGCGCTGCAAGCCAAGGGCCTGCCTATGCCCCAAGGAACAACCAGTTTCAGAACAAGTTAACTCTGTTTTGCCTGTGCGGCGACACTGAACAAACACAAATAGCTATGATCAGTCGTGACCATTTCTTGACCATTTCCCCACAAGATTGATCGGCAGCAAGGTTTCAAGTCAGTCCACGTCCCTTTCCGTTTGGTGCGTTTCAGCCTAAGACCTGCCCGGAACGCACTCGGAGGTCAGACCACATCCGAGCAACGGTTTGGGACCTGGCAAAAAAAAAAAAACATCAATGGCAATTTGCTAGTCCTGACCCGATTTGTGGCACCAACGGGTGCGACCAATTGGATCACCTCCCATCCCGATCGATCGACCGGGGCCAAGACCCCTGGGACCCTCGGTTTGTGTCAGGAAGTCGTGCAGCTTCAGCTCGGCCACCGCCGCCCTGCAGATTTGCATCTTTCGCTGCAGTCGTCCACCCTTCCCATAAAAGACTCCAAAATGGACTTGCCGGATGATTCTCATTGATTTAAGCTGGTGGAATTACAGTAGGCTTGGTGAATCGAGAAGCTTTGCAGTGAAACAAATATAAACATATATCATATCACGGACTCTCGCAATGTCTGCATTGACGCCAGCCCATGCAGACTCCACGGGTTTTGACGCTTTTTCGGAACCGCCGAAGCAGGAACAACCACCCCAGCCCCTGCCAACCCTGTTGTGACCAGGTCCTGGAAGGGCAAAAGTGTCTGTCCTGTTTGGAGGGTACCCCTTTGTCAGAAAGCTTTGAAGGGAAACCGACAGGAAAATCACCCATTGTTGGGGTTCCTTAAGACAGACACACAAAAATACTGGGACAAACCACCCAACAACTTGTGCAGATCAATGTTTGGCTAGCGCAAGCTCCGTCGCCGGCCTCTGTGCCACGTCCACCCGCAGGAGCCGCACTGAAGCGCTTGAAGTGGCAGACATCTCCAAGGCGGTTTCTGCCTGGCCCCAGAAGGACACC
The DNA here is from genome assembly GCA_963377175.1 of Effrenium voratum. Classification (NCBI taxonomy): domain Eukaryota; class Dinophyceae; order Suessiales; family Symbiodiniaceae; genus Effrenium; species Effrenium voratum. The sequence goes on along the minus strand of CAUJNA010003661.1, from coordinate 316,818 downwards.
CAAAGAGCAAATGATGTCCAAAATCTTCCTACGGTAGCAAACCATGCCATAGAGTGCAGAGTTCTCAACTTGCTATAGTTGGTTGGTTTTGTGTTGAGGGTACCCATTTGGTGTTGTTGGAAACCAAAGGGACCCGAAACATGGGTTCCCCTACTTTGGACAAACACCACTCTGCACGAGCTGGGCTTCCGTATGTGAGCCTTGAGCGAGTGAAGGACTCTGGCGAGCCGAGGGGTTTGGCTGCACAGAAAACCATAGCAAATTAATGGAGGAGACTTTTCCCCCAAAAATGTGTTTGCTGTGGCCTCCACAAGCAACATGCTCGCGATTATTTGCATGATTTGTTTGCGTTTAGTAGGACTGCACACAACATTTAGCAAGATCTACAATATCCCTGGAGAAGGGACTTGGAAAGGGGACAAGTGTTCCTTGACTACCTCACCAGCTCCTTGGAAGGAAAGCAATTGCCCACTGCAACCTGCCCAAAGACCTGCACAACCGATTCATTTACAGGACATGAGGGACTTTGAGCGGAGGATCTTCATATATCAGAAGCTCAGTTTTCTCCCTTTGAGTTTGTTGTGAGTTGTGCAGACCATCACCGGCCCTGATTTGTCCTCTGTGACGTCCAGATTCTCTCAAGTAAGCTTTACCCATTTGTCATCCATTCGTTCAGGTCCTCCACGAAAGTAACCTCAAGGGAGATTCTGTGAAATTCCATGGCTTCAACAAGTGCCCAAACGTACTTGCAGGTTAGCGCCCGATTGGGGCACGTCAGCGGCACTGCTTCGATACCCTTGTAGGCTTCGGTTGGGGCTCTCCCCAGTCTAGGTCCATCCGGAAACCACCCTTTCGCAGGGGAAAAGGTGACAGAACCTCATACCCAGCTCAAATCTCAATCCACAGAGCCTGTGATGGAGCCTGTGACACCGGCCTTCTGTGCGTAAACAATCGACGCAAAGGCATGCAAAACGAAGACAAAACAAACATGATATCCGTGGGAAACACGCAGCTTCATCCACCTCACACATACACACGCACACATTTCGTCCAGCGACATGGCCTTTTCGGCGACACCATGGCTGGTCCTATTGCTCTTGAAAACAGCCAAGTCGCAAGAACAATAAGAAGCAATCTCTTAATCTCCAAGCAGAACAATTTACAGGCATCTGTTCAGGACCACCGCCTTAGAAAACGATGGCGATCAGGCCGCAGCACCTCCACAATGTCACCATGCCCTGGAAACCAGCTAAATGCAAAGGAGCGAAACCGACAGTGAAGCCCTTGATCTCGTCAGCACCAGACCGGAGCAAGCAATGCACCACTTCAACACGTCCTTTCAACCGTTCTCGTTGCCTCTGTCCTTGTTAGCCCCAGCCTCAACCAGTTTCACAAGAAGCAAATCCTTGTTAGCCCCAGCCTCAACCAGTTTCTCAAGAAGCAAACGGCCCTTGTGAGCAGTGTAGTGCAAAGGTGCATCACAACAGCGTTCGCGCTTGTCCTCCTTGACCTTCATCAACTCAGTCACAACTGGCGAGTGGCCAAATTCAGTAGCCGCATGCGAGGGTGTAGAGCCTCTATTGTTGTTCTTGTCTTTGTCAGCCTCCAACAAGCAGCGCAGAACTTGAACATTGCCTGTGTGAGACGCGAAATGCAACGAGGTAGTACTGTCATTGCAGCCTGTCCTTGTCGGCACCAGCTTCCAGCAAGCAATGCACTATCTGCAATTGTCAAAATTGGACCGCGACATGAGGGATGCTTCGCCCCTGCCCATATGCCGTACAAGGTTCGGGTCATGCGGCTTATCCACAAGCCGGA
>CAUJNA010003661.1:295000-310000 GCA_963377175.1 Effrenium voratum | reverse complement strand
ACTGCTTGCGTAGAAGTGTTGCAGTTGGTTTGCTGCGGCACGCTTGCGTGGAAGCCCTGCAACACCAGGATGTCACACTGAGGTGGTCTGTTGCGGCCTGCTTGCGCACACATTTCATGCGTGTTCCACGTAGCAAAACAGTGTTCGTGTGCGATCAATCTTGCTTTTTTGCAACACGGTGGCGCGCGAGCTCTTTGAACTACTACTACTACTACTACTACTACTACTACTACTACTACTACTACTATTACTAGTAGTACTACTACTACTACTGCTACTACTACTACTGCTACTGCTGCTGCTGCTGCTGCTACTGCTGCGACTACTACCACTGCTACTAGTACTGCTACTAGTACTGCTACTGCTACTACTACTGCTACTGCTACTGCTACTGCTACTGCTACTGCTACTGCTACTGCTACTGCTACTGCTACTACTACTACTGCTACTGCTACAGTGCTACTGCTACTGCTACTGCTACTGCTACTACTACTACTGCTACTGCTACTGCTACTGCTACAACTACTACTGCTACTACTACTGCTACTAGTACTGCTACTGCTACTACTACTGCTACTGCTACTGCTACTACTGCTACTGCTACTGCTACTGCTACTGCTACTGCTACTGCTACTACTACTACTGCTACTGCTACTGCTACTGCTACTGCTGCTGCTACTGCTACTGCTACTGCTACTACTACTGCTACTGCTACTGCTACTGTACTGCGACTGCTACTGCTACTACTACTGCTACTGCTACTGCTACTGCTACCTCTACTGCTACTGCTACTACTACTACTACTACGACTACTACTACTACTACTACCACTACTACTACTACTACGACTACTACTACGACTACTACTACTACTACCACTACTACTCCTACTACTACTGCTGCTACTACTACTTACTACTACGACAACTATCTGCTGCAAGCGCTTGCCTGCCCTTCTACTGCTGCTGTTGGCGTCTACTGCTGCTGGCTTCCTGCTGGCTACTGCTGCTACTGCTGCCGCCGCTGCTGCTGCTGCCGCTGCTGTGCTGCTGCTGCTGATGTTGCTGTTGCTGCTTTTGTCGCCGCCTGCTGCTGCTGCTCGCCGCTACAACGCCTTCGCCTTCACGCACTCTTTTGAACACAGTCAGCTCATTAGGGTGTCGTTCAGGGCTTCGTGCGCTTATCGTTCAAGGATTTGCGCAGGTGCCCGCCCATGTTGGAACATTCTGGAAGCCCAGCCTTAATCTCAGCAGCTCGCGTCGCATGACACCCTTCCATATGAACACAAATTTGTTGTCCAGGTGAACACATTCTTTGTCGCAGGTATGTTTCTCCACATGTGCACACACGTGTGTTCGGCAATGAGAAGCGGTGGGCTGCTTGCCTGTCGACTGCTGGGACCGGATTTGAAAGCAGCGTGCTACTCTTGTAGCTTCTTGCCTTTGCGCAGAGTGATCTGGTTTCGATTGGTTCAAAGCATCTGCGAGGATTTGTGTGTAAGACACCAATTTCTCGGTGAGAGGCAGTGCTAAACTGCATCTTTTGCGAACAATTTGATCAACGAGCAGAAGCCAGGAACTTCAGTTGTGCATCCAGACAGCAGGTGCATTGAGCCTATTTCACCTATAGCTGAAGCAGCGCTGTGTCCGCGCCATGGCGGGATCGGAGGAGACGTGGAGCAGACATAGCTGCTTTGTGCAAATTGCACGCCAGACATGTGGTTGCAAAACAGCATGCGTGCTACCGAAGGCTGTTTTTGGCTCAGCCCGCTTGTAAAGTATCACCGGGTTTTCCGAAAACGAACAGGGGGGGACCAGCTTTTTATTCCTTGTTACACCAGAATCAGGGCCAGTAGGGCCAAAGAAACTTCGGCTCGTATCACATGACACCAAAGGGGCAAGCGCGCACAAGTACTTGCTATGCAAGCAGAGTCGCAAATGCGTGAAGCGCCTTGCTGCGACTCTTTGGAACATCAAAGCCCTTCTTGGTGGGAACGTCGACGGGCTTCACCGCGTGATTTTCTTTGGTGGCCGTGTCCTTTGAAGGGGTCAACAGTTGCTTCAAGTCCTTGACCACGTTGGCAAGTTTCTTCGAACTCGGCGGGCTTGTCTGGAATGCAGACTGGGCAATGTCTGAAACTGTTTGAGAACTCGCTCAAACTTGGAGTCACGGCTGCCAAGGCTGCTGTCTGTGCTGGCTGTGCTTGGCAACGAAGCCGACGAAGAGGAGCAACTGAGCTCCGACAAGGTTTCCACGCAGTTGCTTGTTTTGATCATGGGCTTGCCGCAAAAGATGCCTGGCTTGAAGAAGGTGCAATGGCTGCAGATGGCCGATGCCAAAATCAGTTGGCACGCCCATAACCCAAAGCGAGCAGGGACTCTCAACCTGTACTCCAAGTCAACCACCGTCAGGGAAGCGGTTTATCGTGGCGCAAAGCTTCATGACGTGGACTTCGACTTCCTAAAAACCTACCTCACTGTCAAATGCCCAGAGGGCATTGTGTGGGTCAAGGATGATGCAGAGAAGGCAAGCCCGCCAGAGCTGAAGATGGGTGTTTGCATCCTGGGAATGCCGAAGCCTGGTTTCAGCTTCCAAAGCCTCTGGACATCGAAGAGCAAGCAGATTCGCAACACCAGCTGGCTCTTTCAGACCAACCTCAATGTGGCACGTATGGGTCCACTCTGGGGAAGCGCAAACGTGTGAGCTGCTCTGACGCTTCTGCGGAACACTACCTGCAAGAATTGGAGCGTCTCACGCGTGAAAACTACGCTTTGCAGGAAGAGCTGCGGCGGGTGCGCCGTAAATAGTGCTGCCTGGAGTTTCACTGTGGTGGTGCTTTTGATCTAAAGATGCAAGGGGGTTCATTGACACCATCAATGGCAACAGGGTAGCCTGGGGGGTTCAGCCATTGATTTAGATAATGGCTGGAGACGCATCGTGTGGAGGAAAAGGCCTTCATGTAGACAGGACTGGTGATGCTCTTGGGTCAGCTTTGCTGTCGTGGATGGCTACATGACTGGCGCCAGGAGAGTGGGTGATTGTCAAAGGAGAGCTGGAAGAGCATTGGCAACATTGGGTTGTGCCTGGGGCTGTTTGCTCATTGTTCCGCACTCCCAGTGTATGGAGCATATTGGACATGGTTTTGCACAGAAAATCTTGCACTTCTGTTCCTGACTAGGAGCTGCGATGGACCCTCTGTATGTGTGTGTGAGTTTGTGTTGCAAGAGCCACAAATATGAGAAGCTCGTGTGTCGTAGTCTTACCTGGGTAGTGCTTTCCATCATTGTCCACGCAGCGCTGCGTGTGCAGGATTGCCGTCAAAAAGTGCAAGAAATCTGCGAGGTGTCGGCGCAGAACGCTCGCCTTGGCCCTGCTTGCGGCAAGTCCTAAGATTTAGGAGTTTCATTTTGCAAGCTGTTCCCAAACCATCAAATTTAAGATAACTTCTTTACAAAAACGTGAGGGCAATCAGTCACACAAAGAGGGGTGCCCATGAGATGCCCTGATCCTCTTTAGTCTGTTTTGCGGTCCTCTTTAGTGTTTACATGGGTTTGGGGGTTGCTGAAAACTGAAAACCAAAGCCCCAGCCTTTTAGTTTTAAAGGGGGGCTCCTCCTAAACTCTCCCCAGCTCAAAGGTTAGAGTGGCTCACCCTAAGCTCCAGCTCAAAAGTTAAAGCCCTGAGATTTAGGAGTTTCATTTTGCAAGCTGTTCCCCATGTAAACACGAAAGAGGGCCCCAAAAGGCATCTCATGGGCACCCCCCTTTGTGTGACTGTTTTGTAAAGAAGCTATCTTAAATTGGGCATGTCCCCAGCCAGATCTCAGGCCTGTTGCTGAGATTGCAACTTGTTTTGCTTCGGGCTTTCCACCTGATGGCCCATACAGCTCTCAGCCGGTCAGTGGCGCCTCCAACAGTGCATGCTAAGGGGCCTTCTTAGCAGTCACTCAGCTGAGCCTGGATGCTCAGGGCATCAGCCTCAGCTTGGGCGATAAATTCAATTTTGCAAAATAAAGCCTCAATAGTTTCAAATTTGCAACTGTGCTTGAGAACGAATGCTTCTGAGCAAGGCTTTTAAGCCTGCTTTTTTGAGCATAGGCCAGATGTGCAGCATTGCGAGATAGCTGGCAGATTCTCTGCTCCAGGGCCATGTCCTTGGTCAATCCCATCAAATTTCTGTTACTGAGGCAATGCTGAGAACCTGCTGAGGGAGCTGAGGCCCGACCGCGTTGGTGAGGATCTTGGTGCGCTCAGTCATCTCACCCATCCAAGAAAGAAGAGTAGCTCAAGACTTCAACCCAGCCATTTGCTTTAATTACTTAGTTGCTGCTTAGATGCACTTGGCGACCGTTCATAGAACTGGTTGCTTTGGACACTCAAGATGCTGGCCATCAGCAGCACATCGCGCAAAGCCTCAAACTCCTGATCTCAAACAAACTCAGCACAAGCCCCAGAGCGCAACGCTTTGTAATTAGCCAAGAGTCTGGGATGCTGAAGCCAATCTCTGAAAAGAGAGGCCCTCATGTCTTTGAAAAAATGCTCCCCCACCCACAACTTATAATCAATTCAGCCTAGCTAAGTTTCAGGAAAAAAGTCCATGAGGGTTTGGGATAAGGTCACCTGTTACCCACTTGCTCTTAAGCTCTTAAGAGCTGCTGAGTGTGTGTTGCAGCTGAAGGGCGCCTCTCAATCATGCTCAGCCTTTCATTGATGAAGCTGAGCTGGTGGGCCTCAGAACAGAACTCAGCTCAGCTGATGGACCTCAAAAACAGAAGTACGTGCCCCCCCCCCACCCAGCCTCAGCCTGGCGCTCAAGCCACCAAAGGTGGTCAGCCAAACCTCTCAGCATTTTCCTGAGCAAGATGCTCAGGATGAGGACTGCCACGGTTTGCACCTTAGAAGCACAAGCCACTCTCAGAAAAGACTCTCAGGAAAACTCTTCAAACTAAGAACCTCTCGGGGAAACTTGCAAAAGCCCTCCCAAACAAATCCTTCAAACCAAGAAACCCTCTCAGGAAATTCCTTCAAACTAAGAACCTCTCAGGAAAATCCTAAAAAAGAAGCCCTCTCAATAAAAATCCTTCAAACTGAAAACCTCAAACCAAGAACCTCTCAAAAAATCCTGAAAAAGCCCTCTCAGAAAAATCCTTCAAACTGAGAACCTCAGACCAAGAACCTCTCAGGAAAATTCTTAAAACAAAAAACCCTCTCAGAAAAATCCTTCAAACTGAGAATTCTAAGGGCAAACATTCAAAGCGCAAATCCCTCCCCCCCCCCCCACCCAAACTAAAAGCCAAGAGGCCAAGGCTGAGTAGCCCAGCCCAAAGTCCCTGAACTGGTCCTGCAGGGCTGCCAGCTCAGCTGTACCGGGGCCTCAGATGGGAAATGGTCACTCAGTGCAAGCTCAGCCAAGGAAACACACCCTAAAGGAAACACACCCCACCCTCTCAGACTTGTTTTCTCACATGCAGCTTGCTCAGACTCTCCTGAGTGGGCTTGCCACCGAACAGTGTGAACTGATTTTGCTTCTCAACAAATGCCTCAGCCCCAAGAATGCTTAGTTCAGGATTTGTTCAACCACACTCAGGGACCCAACTCAGGATGTGAGCACAAAAAAAAAACAGCATCTGGTGCTAAGCCTTTGCTTGCTTAGCCTATGGATGCTCCTCAGCTTTTTGCATGAGGGCCTGCAACTGGGCATATTCTTCTTCAGTCAAGTTGGCAGGCTTGGCCTTTGCCTTAGGAAGGCTTGGAGGAGGGGCTTTGCCCGAGGAGGACTGAGACCTGAGTCTCAGCATTCTCTCCTTAGCCTCCTCTATTGCAGGTTCAATTGACTGCTCAAAGCACCTGCTAGATCTTCCTTAGCTGAGGAGAGCTGAGTGATCATGCCCTCAAGCTCCTCCATCAGCTCTTTGTGCTTGTTCTCCAAGGTGTAGATCTTACAAGCCTCCTCTCAGAGCATTCTGGCTCCCTCTGAGACAGCGAAGGCTTTGCTCAGTCTGGTCCTCAACCTCCTTGAAGAACTCAGCAACCTCGCTGATCTCGCTGATCTTCTGGTTGAGGCCAGTCTGGGGATCTGTCTTCTCAGTCTTCTTGTGCTGAATGATCTGGAGCTCACACTTCAGAAAATTGGCCCAAGGCAGCCTCTATAGACCTGCTCAGCCAGCCAGCTCTTCTTACAGACCACACACCTGGTCTGCCAAGGCAGCCTACTTAGCCAGACCTTTGTGGTCTTGCCATTCTCCTGGCCTTACTTGCAAAAAAACAAAGCAAAGAAACTAAGCAAGCAACAAACCAAAAGCTTAAAGCTGAGAAAAAAGTGCTGGAAGTCTCAGGCTGAGGTGCAATTAGCACAGAAGATCTCAGGCTCCTCCCACTGCACCCGGCTGAAGGTGAGCATGCTCTTAGGGCCCACTGACTCAGCAAAGAGTGTCTTGGGACCAGGAGCCTTCGGAGCAGCCTTAGCAGGTGGAGGAGGCACCTGAGCACACATGGCTGGCTGAGGGCAAGCAAAATGAGGGGAGCGCCGAGCAAGGAAATGGCTGCAGGTCTCAGACAATTCAAACTAAGAACCTCTCAGTAAAGTCCTTCAATCAGAAACCCAACCCTCTCAGAAAAACCCTTCAAAAAGAAAACTTCTCAGGAAACCCTTTCAAACAGAAACCCCTCTCAGGAAAACTTCAAAGTAAGAAGCCCTCTCAAAAAACCCTTCAAACAAAGAAACCTTCTCAGCAAACCCCTTCAAACTAAGAACCTTTCAGGCAACCTCTCAAAAACCCTCTCAGCCCTTTTCCTTTCCAGCCCTCCCTTCCCCACCCCCCTCGCCCTCTATTGCAGCACAGTGGCTCTGGGCAGTGATGCCACTGAGCAAAAGGAAGCTCAGGAAGCACACGGTCTGGAGGTGCTGCTTCATGGCCTGGGCTGAGGGTTAATTAAGCTAAGCAAATTAAGATTTACAAATGCAGTTAAGCCACTCAGCCAGCAGAAAGGTGAAGTACAGGCTGGAGCTAAGCAGAAGCAAGAGCAAGAAAATGGCTAAGGGGACGGCTCAGCTCAACCACGCTCAAGTCTAAATGAAGCACTTGGAATCTGAGGGTCAGCCTTGGCAATACTAAACTAGAATTGTGAAATATCTGAAATGTCTGTAAGATCTGACATGTCTGAAATATCTGAAATGTCTGTAAGATCTGAAATGTATGAAATATCTCAAATGTCTGTAAGCTGACATATCTGACATATCTGAAATATCTGGAATGTCTGAAATGTCTGAAATGTCTGAAGTGTCTGAAATGTGTGAGATGTCTGGGATATCTAAAATGTGTGAAATATCTGAAATATTGGAAATATCTGAAATGTCTGAAATGTCTGAAGTGTCTGAAATGTGTGAGATGTCTGGGATATCTAAAATGTATGAAATATCTGAAATGATGAAATATCTGAAATGTGTAAAATATCTAAAATAGTGGACATGTCTGAAATGTTTGAGATGTCTGAAATATCTGAAATGTATGAAATATCTCAAATGTCTGTAAGATCTGAAATGTCTCAAATATCTGAAATGTCTCAAATATCCAAAATATCTGAATTATCTGGAATACCTGAAATAGCTGAAATGTCTGAAGTGTCTGAAATGTCTGAAGTGTCTGAAATGTCTGAAGTACCTGAAATGTGTGAAAGATCCGAAATATTGGAAATGTCTGAAATGTCTCAAATGTCTGAAATATCTGAAGTGTATGAAATGTCTGAAATATCTGAAATGTATGAAATATCTCAAATGTCTGTAAGATCTGAAATGTGTGAAATACCTGAAATGTCTCAAATATCCAAAATATCTGAATTATCTGAAATACCTGAAATATCTGAATGTCTGAAGTGTCTGAAATGTCTGAAGTATCTGAAATGTCTGAAGTACCTGAAATGTGTGAAATATCCGAAATATTGGAAATGTCTGAAATGTCTCAAATGTCTGAAATGTCTGGAAGATCTGAGATGCCTGAAATATCGAAATATTGGAAATGTCTGAGATATGTGAAATATCTGAAATGTCTGAACTGTCTGAACTGTCTGAAATGTCTGAAGTATCTGACATGTCTGAAGGAAATGTGTGAAATATCTGAAATATTGGACATGTCTGAAATGTCGGAAATGTCTGAAATGCATGAAATACATGAGATGTGTGAAATATCTGAAATTTTGGACATGTATGAAATGTCTGAAATGTCTGAAATATCTGAAATGCATAAAATATCTGAAATGTCTGGAAGATCTGAGATGCCTGAAATATCTGAAATATTGGAAATGTCTGAAATATGTGAAATATCTGAAATGTCTAAACTGTCTGAAATGTCTGAAGTATCTGAAATGTCTGAAGGAAATGTGTGAAATATCTGAATATTGGAAATATCTGAAATGTCTGAAATGTATGAAATACGTGAGATGTGTGAAATATCTAAAATTTTGGACATGTCTGAAATGTCTGAGATGTCTGAAATATCTGAACTGTATGAAATATATGAAATGTCTGTAAGATCTGACATATCTGAAATGTAGGAAAGCTTCCAAGTACTAACTGTAGACAATAGAAGGCTGTTGCCATATATATATATATATATATATACCATGTGTGTAGACACGCACACATCTGCATATATGCATTGTATATATAAACATATGTATATTATGTATAAACTATGTATGCATATACATATATATGTCTACACGTACACATCTGCATATGCTTCCAAGCCAAACCTCGCCGGGCGCGCTGATGACCAAGGCCCCGTTTCGCTGCGTCTCGTCCCATCGCCGGGGGGGCAAGGGGACCGGGCGCAGGCGCCGAACCAGGAACTTGGGCCTGGCCGGTCCGGGGACCTGGCTTCATGGGACGTGGAGTTGTCCAACATAGGGAAAACTGCCATGTCCATTCTTTCCAGGGATCCGAGTCTTTCTAGAAAACCATCAGAATCCCAGGGGAAACAGCTGGTTGTTGAAAAGAACGATGATTGAAAAGAATGGGGAATGAACCCCTAGAATTGGAAGCGCCCACTTGCGTATCTTCAAACTTGGGAACAAAAAATAGGTGGCTTCCTCTCGGTCTCCCGTTGAACCAAGTGTGACAAGGGTAGCCTCTAAAGAACACACGCTGACTTGTTGGCGCAGCCCCCCGCGTCCGTGCTGTGACACAACTTGTGAGAAGGGGTGAATAAGTACATGGCTCTTCGGCAGGCGAAGCTAGGCTGAGAAATGCCAAGTGACCGGCCCAGAAACTGCAGGAAATACTTTCGCAGGTAAAGGGGATTGAATGTTGTCTTCTCCATCGGCATGATCATCAACGAAGGTATTGATTAAGTATGGCTGAAGCGTGTACTGATCAAGCTAGAGGGCTAAACGGTTTCGGTCGGAGAAGGATGTCCCACAGGCTCTTTAAGCCTATTGACGATAGGATTTTCTCCTACTGTGGATGGCTTCCCTTCGGCTTCACAATGTTGAACAAGTGATGACACGGTGGAACGCAGCAAAAGGCCATAAGAACTTCCAAGAATAAAAACATCTACAGGACATCCAGCATATAACACGCTCTTGAGCAACAGATCGTCCTCCTAGGCGTACCCTTTTTAAGCTGGCGTCTTCAAGTGCGCCCGTTGCCAAACATTGTAAGGTCCCGCACCTCTCTTTAAGAGGCGCTGCCCGAACTCTGAATTGGCGTCAGGCTCCTGAACTCCTAAGAACTAGGAACAGTAGCGTGTAGCATCATAAGATCATGTCGCAAGCTCCCGTCTGCACATCCAGACGGCTTTGTTGCAAAAACAGACCCTTGCCCCCTTTGATGGCAATTCTAAACCGGCTGTTTCACCCGCCAGTTCTCTCGTCCCGAACAGAAGCTCAAAACCAGGCTGATTCAACGCTTTCTACCCTCCTACCGACAAATTATGGAACCCGCCAGAGCAACATCCTCCAGATCCATGCTGGTGGGGGGGAGGGCAACCTTTAGTGAGGACCTCGAGGCAAGTTGATTCAGCCAAGTTCATCCCATCATTCTGGGAATACTTTGCTGGTTCTCAGGGCATGAGGGAAGGAGTTCATCCCCTATGGTTTCCTTTATCTCAAAACCCAGGGTCGTTTGCTACGAGAGTTCAGCTGGAAGCTTGGGATCGGTTTATTTCAACAGCCCTCCCGCCTTTCCCACCTCACTTCCGGCTCGTCTCCTGGTGCTCGCGGACCAGCGCTGATTGATTTTCAAGTCGCCAAGAAACTGAAGTTGGAAAATCCTGGCTGCCTCCCAGCCCCCCCCCCCTCCCCCAAACAAGTTCTGTCCTAAAGGAAGCTGTTGGGGTGATACTATGATGGTGATGGGCGACACTCGGATTTGGGCCTTTCTTGCGCCTAATGGAGTTTAAGACCAATTGCGGGACGTCTGTTCAGGATGCGGGGGGCTTGACAACCAGACGGACCTTTGGCCGAATCCTCCAGTCTGGAGGTTTTGTGCATCGCTTCCCACAAATTCATCCCGTTCACTCCCTTCAAGGTTGGTGACAAACGCGCGTTGCCGAATTCTGTCCCCATGGTAGCGGGGTAATTCAAGGACTATGGCTGGCATTTTGTCACCTGCGGTTCACGCCCCTGCTTGGAACATGAAGCACAAATTGTTTAAACTACCTCCTTCGGGTCCCTTGCAAGGTGGCCAGGGTCTCTTTTTGGCTTCCTCGTGAATGTGGCCATCCGATGCTTGCACGCCACGTTGCGGCAAGTGTGCGACGGAGAAGCCAAACAGAAGCCCACGGCTCGGGGACCCCATTCTCGTGGGCCTGCCTCCCGGATACTCACGGAGATCCACCTCTTCCGCCACCTTCGCCACAGAGCGGGCTGACCCTTGGTGTTTGGATAGCTGTAGTGGGGAACACGTGGGGAACCACCAAGCGAACAACATTGAAACCGCCAGCAAACCAACAATTGGGTGGTCCCTTATTTGAGACAAACTCGGTTCAAGTAGACTGCTCGAGGTCTGGTGTGACTTCACTCTTCACAAAGATATCCTTGCGAATCGGAAGAGGAAACCGGAAAGACGGGTTCTTCCCAATTCTTGACAACACCTGGTTGCCTGGGACAAAGCCATGAACAACTGGTTTGCGATGAACGCCTGTCAAAACCGAGCTCGGAACGCTGCAAATGGTTTAAACGGTTTGCCAGCGTCGTGCAGACACGCTCAAAAGGTGGATGTTAGGTGAGTTTCCTTCCGCACAGGGGTCCTTCAATGTTTTTGCCATGTTGGCCCCGTCAAGCCTGACAGACTCAGACGATAAATTCTACATTGAGAACACATCCTGGCTTTTGTATTCTGCGTGTGTCTCAGCTGAAGAGCACGATGAAAAAATAAGGGAACCCAGTATAGGTGGGTCTTGCCTTTGGGTAACGGCACACTTTCAACTCGTGTGAGCCGCAGTCGAAGTTTGTGCGGGGTCGTGGTCGGTCATGGTTCCCTTTGTTCGGCTTTGTTTTTACGAATTGTCGGAAGTTCTCCGACCATCCCTACCCAGCCCCTTTTACCGTTGCTCATATCAACCACGGTCAATATTCATTGTGCACACAACTGGCAGTGTGGACTTGACAGGCCAAAGAAAGCCATGAAGGTTCCCCCAATTCTCACACCCTCCCATTTGAAGCGTTCGTTTTCTCCGCCTGGCAAAGGAGCAGCGGAAAAGAGAGCTCCAGCCGCAAGCAACGGACCAGGCCATCCAGGCCCCAGGCGCCTGTCGCCGAGCCAAGTCTCACCCAGTTCGCCCATTCTCTTCGGAAAACAGCCGCTTGGTCTACGGCATCGGAACATGTCATGATAATACAAATGCCACATGTCATGCTTGCACCATGACTTAATGAAACAAACGAAGCAAACTCATCGACCAAACATTAGTACAAACCGTTCATGGAAACCCATTCATAAACCGTTGGTTGACTTGGATCGGCATGTCGCATTTTGGAGAAGGCAAAGACACTGTTGGGGAAGCACCCACTCTCTCAATTCAAAATTGCTCTCCGATTCTTGGCCCAATTTGGCAAACCGGAAACAATACTTTCAGATTCTGCTTCATAATCATGTAGTCACCCTAAAATAAATGATATGAGAAGACCCCAAATTTTAATGTGAGGTTGCAAAGTTCGGCAGCAGGCAACCAGCTGACCCTGCCCGCCTGCATCACTGGCCAGCAAAATGACTGACCTGCCACTTTCTCTGCCAGCCCCACTTGCATGCGCTGGTCATTTGGGGAAAGTGAGTCCTACAAGTCCAAATTAACGAAAGAAACACAGCTGATGTCGAAAACGACAGGTCGTTCACTCACTGGGCGACGTAGCGGGAAGTAAGAATCCTAGCAATCAAAGGAACACAGCCAGGGCAAATTCAAAAAGAAGCCCCGGTTCGCTCACTCACCTAGCATACCCAGTGCTCAGAAGGTACTTGGACCCTCTGCGATAGCTACTGCGTAAGACACAAGCAACCGGAACATACGCCCATTTGCTGGGTTCCTGGCGAGGCTTACAGTAGGAACCCAAGTTAACGCCGTCGGTTTGGGACCCCTAGGGATGAAAGTGAACGGGAATCTCCCCTGCGCCACTGATCAACATTTCGACACATGCTGTGGCTCAAAAGACCGGTACCCAAAATGGAACCCTGGTAAGTGGAAACATGGACCAAAACCTGCGTAACCCCTCCTGCTTAATTTTGCGCCACACCCACATGACCCTACTTCGGAGCCATAGAAAAACATGGGAAGCCCCGCGTCAAGGGGCCTTCATGGCGAGCGCATCTTTCTCACGGAGCTCATTACGTGTTTTCAACAGATTAGGTCCAGCTCTGCTTCGGCCGCGGAAAACCATGAGCGCTCGGGTCAATTTAAGGAAGATATTCTGTTGGTTGGGTGACCTTAAAAGTGAACAATTATTGGGAAGCCTCTTGATGAGAAAGCCACCGGCCAACCAGCTAGAAGCAATTGCTGCCTTCCCTCCAAAAACTTGCAGGACAAACAGCAAGCGCCGTGACTGAGCGTGACTGGTGGGTACAAAGGGCTTTGAAGCAATTGGTTTGCTTTACATGAGATCAAGAATTAGGGTTGTTGACCCCAGAATTCGTCAACCCGTGGTTGTGTCTCATTTCAGCAGGAGCCCTTCACTTTTTGGAGAGAAAGACAACTCCACCTGCAACGGGTGAATTGATCTGGGCCAGGATCAACATGGGCATGTGTCAAATTAGGGGGACCGCGAAATGGTGGGTTTCTTTTAAATTTCCCTTCAAACCAACCTGAAAAAGGTACCCTCAAAAAGCAGGACCTCTGGCTCAATCGCGCGGTTTCTCGCGCCCGGCTCACGCAGACGCGTTTTTGTGCGCTCCATCCGAACACGGTCGAGCAGAGAGCTAGAAACGAGGTCGAACAATCCATTGCCAAGTTTGTCTGGCTGGTGCAGCCTCCTTTTTTCTGGGTGAACAACAAAAATAGAGGGTCCAAATACCTTCTAAGCAGGTACTTAGAGCCCTTCGTACCCTTCGAAAGCCATCCTCTACTTGGACCCTCTGGGTAACAATTCACCAACATTCACCAACCTGACGTTTACTGACTTGGTAACAACCAGTTTGCACATGGACCCGCAATTGTGTCCCACCCATTTCCTGATTAATATGTGGTAACTGTACCTATTGGTTGGATGAACTTTCGGGCACCCTCATAATGGACCTCAACCGCAACCCCTTTGCAACTGTTGGGTTTCTCATGTCCACTTAAAGCAAGCGGACAAACAAATCTCGTCCCCTAAGCTGCCTCCGGACGTTTCGGCGCCATCTCACGAAACCTTGCAGAGTGGTCCAATGGTCTTCCCAAGGCTGTCATCTGACTCATCAAAAGGCCCTAGAGGGCATCGAGTTTGCCCAGTGACCGGAAAACAAGAAACCGGCTGCCCGATTGGGGGTTTCACGATTTTTTTGGGGGAGCCACCAAACGCGCAACACATATCAAAACAACTGCCCATCTCTAGTTGGGCGTGCGTCGTTGTTTTTGGCTTTAAAAGGACACCATAAGGAAAACCGTGTCCATTTTGGCGAAAGGGAAGAAAAGTGTCACTGTACTACGGCCTCGTGGCTTTTGCATGAGGATTGCTCGACCATTTCAACGATCGGAACACCAAGCTCCAACGGCTGATTGACCGAGGCAGACGACAGGTCGGCTTCGGATCAAGCTTTGATTGCGCTGACCAGAAAAAGGTTCAAACCTGATTGAAATAGGCCAGCCAGGGTTCAAACAAAGAAAGTCACACGCACAAATTGACCGCAGAATTGTCTCCACCATTCCAACTGAGCCACATTTCTATTTGCCTATTTTCCCCCAAGAGAACGTGGGACAATTAGTGAGTCCCCCTGGCCTTTGTGGGAAATCTAGTGAACATAGACTACCGGAATTCTTGACCAAAGCTCAACTTGCCCGCAGGTCTACCAGACCACTCCTATCGCCCCGGACGGACAAAGGCACGAACGGGGAAACCGATCAACGAGGCCTGAGCTCCTACACCTCCCCGCTCCGACGAGATCTCGCCTCAGGAACCGTTATGATTGTTAAACATGCGAGTCTAACCTGAACCTCCAAGCCAAGAATATGCCTCACAATGCTAAGCCGGGCTAAGCCTAATTTGTAGGCAAAGAATCATGATCCTGAGCCCAGGTAGGTTTCTGGACTCTCATGACCGGAAGTCCCCCCAGAGGCTTGACTTTCTGGAAGGAAAACGCTCATGTTCCCAGTCAGGAGGCAAAGGCCAACCAAGGGCCCTTTGCGTCAACTTGGCTGACGCTGCTCGCCGGGCTTGGGGACAATCTCCTGACACTCACTTCCTGTCAGGCCTTAGGGCACAGAGTTTGTGGCAAGCCAAAAACCCTCGAAGGCCTGGCATCAGGCAGGGCGCCTTAATGCCCCGAGCCAAACATGCCAAATCCATCGCTCAAAGCAGAAAGAACGCAACGAATTGA
>CAUJNA010003661.1:257500-290000 GCA_963377175.1 Effrenium voratum | reverse complement strand
TCGAGTTGGCCCTAAATCGAGCTCTTGTGGCGGCATTGATAGGAGAGGCTTTCGAAATGTTCGGGCAGTCAACCACATGGCGTACGTGCAAGGGAAACCAGAAGCTTGCCACTCATTCCACGTTTCCTATAGTTTGGCCCGACTCTGGGGTATACCGAAAGAAAGCTCAGAGTCTACCTTATACCTCGCCTACCCTAAAATGTAAAATGCATTCCGACAGTGACTGCGAAAACCAGGTTGGTTCGCCGAACCCTTCTCCCACAGGCAGCAAGCTCGCCCTTCAAATGCTGCCAAAGCATCGGTTTGGGTGCAATTCTCCCAAGGCCGGCTGGCCTGACCGCATCAATCGACCGAGCGCGTAGCCAGACCATACTCGCCAGTTGTTTGTTATCAAAACGAATATGAAAGAGGGCATCATATTCGAGTGGACTGATCGATCTCTAATTCACCGTTGACCAACAAGTCGTGATATCGAGCAATATTGGAGGACACCCCAGTAGAGGTTGGGCGCCGCCTTCTCCCCAAACCGAAGGATCTCCACTCTAAAATGTTGCTCTCGGTAAATGAACTTCCCAGGTTCCGGGTGGTTCAGAGACAAAAATAAAGATCCCAGCGTGTTCTCCTCAAAATGGTGGACTCCCAAATCTGGGCGGTGTCCTTGTGGAGTCCAAACAAAATGATCCAAGGAGCTAGGTACTCCAGTAGAGGTTAGAATAAGTTGGTACCAACTTTTTTCTGTAGTCTATTTTAGTAGGGGAACCCGCCCCCCAAAATAGAAACGGTAAAAGGGCACTGGGGGACCTAGCCTTTCATGGGCTTCCGGCCTGCACACGCCCAGCCCCAATCGGGTCGTAGCGGCAGAGGTACAGCCTGCCATCGACCATCCAAAGCCAAGCGGCAAAACGGGAGAAAAGGCGCTTTGTCCAGGGTACTGAATCTTCCCGGCGTGGTTTGGGGTGAAAAAGACAGATTCCACCTTCTCAAGATGGGATTCCACTTTGCTTTTTTTCTTGGGGGTAGCGGGTTCCTCATAGGTTCCTCATGGGCTCCGTATGGTCAGCGGAATCTCTATCGCCAACAACTATCATCATTTGGACTTGTTTGAGTCCACTACTTTCAACACATTTGAGCTACGTGCAAACACATACAAACAAGGTGAGGAAAGCGGGGCTGGGGGCAGATTCCTGGTGCTGGCAGGCCGTCCCCAAGGCTTCCGGGTAGCTCCCAAACCCTACCTGGATCCCTTCCTTCCCCAGTCCCCATTTCAATCAGTGAATTAGATGGTTAAATCATCGTTTAGATACAGAGGCATGCGCCTGCACCAACACCTCTCGTCAACAAGAAACAGCAAACTTCCTGGCGTTACCAGTTCTCCCCTGACCCCCGAAACTCAGGCTCTTCTAAACCCCACAGCCCAAGCTTTCACTTGGAAAGCATCCTGAACCGGGCCACCTCGGTGACTACTTTTTAAAAAGAAAGTTCTCTTGGCACCGCAGAAAGCGATCAACACCCCGATTTCCCGTGGCCCTTGGTCAAAATCCCGTACCCCCAGTGAACATCCCAATCCCCACTAAAATAGGTTCTAAAATGGGTGGTGCACCCACCAACCAAAATGGGATCCCAAAACGTTTTGACAACCACAGCCACGCGCCTCCGGCCGTTCAGCATGTACCCGTCCATGCCGGCGATCGCCGCCTTGGCCTCCTTGGAGCAGGAGAACCTCGGCACGGTGCTCGTCGCGAGAGGGTCCGGCGCCCGTCGCGGGAACGAGCTGCGGATCGGTGGATCGGGGAACGAGCAAAGAAACCTAGGGGACTTGGCCAAGGACAGAAAAGCAAGGTGAACATTTGGGAACATGAAACATCATAAGTCCCAGTGTTTTCCCTTAACAGACCACCCTACTAAGGGACACTCACCAAAAATGGGACAAACAAGTGATGGACAAATTCACGCAAAAGTGACAAAAAAGGACCACTTGTCTTGCCCCTTGATTTGCTTGAGCCAATTAGCCCTTTGGCCGCAGCAAAGAAAAGGTGCGAAGGAACCACGGCAAGCTTTCTTTCTTTCCAACCATCACGGAAGTGGAGAGGAGGCTTTCCCAAAAAGGTAGTTCGAGGAAGGAAATTCAAAATGAGGATGTACTTACCCTCCCACCACTTCACATGGAACCTGACAGGGTTCCAGGGTCCCTTTGGAAGGAAAGCGGTCCAAACCAGGAAAGCCCCCCGAAGGTCCAGGTTCGTTTGGTGGGACGCACGCGTCCTCTGAACTCCTTCGATTCCAAGCGGCCGACAGGTGCCCATGCCCAGAGACCGGCCGTTGGGCTTCACACGGAGCTCAAACTCCTGCGGCTGAGGCCCGAAGGCTTGGTGTGGACAAGGCCACTTTGGGGGGGGGGGGGGTTATTACATGTATATATATATATATATGTATATGTACACATGTTTATTAGTATCAGTATTATGATTATTGTAAATATTAGTATTATTATTGGTTTATTATTATTATTATTAGTAGTATTATTACTATTATTATTATTGTTATTATTACTATTATTATTATTATTATTAGTATTATTATTATTATTACTATTATTATTATTATTATTATTATTATTATTATTCTTATTATTATTATTATTATTATTATTATTATTATTATTAGTGTTAGTATTATTAATATTATTATTATTATTATTATTATTATTATTATTATTAATATTATTATTAATATGATTGTCATTATCATTATCATTATCATTATCATTATCATTACTATTATTATTATCATCATTATTGTTATTATTATTATTATGATTAATATGATTATTATTAGTATTATTATAAGTATTATTATTATTGTTATTATTATCATTACTATTGCTAGTATCATCAGTATTAGTATTATCATAATTATTACTACTATTATTATTATTACAATTATTATTATCATCATTATCACTATTATTAACATTATTATAAGTACTGTCATTATCATTATCATTATCATTATTGCTAATATTATTAGTCTTATTATTATTGTTATTATTACTATTACTATTATTATCATCATTATTATTATTAGTATCATAATAATTACTATTACTATTATTATTACAATTATTATGATCATCATTGTCACTAGTATTAACATTATTATAATTGTTATCATTATCATTATCATTATCATTATCATTATTGCTATTATTAGTATTCTTCTTATTATTATTATTTTAGTTTATTGCTTTTAGTATCATGATTATTACTACTGCTATTATTACGTGTATATATATATATATATGTTGTATATCTACTATATATATATATGATATCTATACAAATATACGTCGGACACCAAGGACACCAGCTTGTTGGGTGCGCGGCATTTGGAGATGTAGACAACAGAGTGCTGCTGCAAATGTTGATGGCTCCCGGCAAATGATGACAATTAGAATCAAAGCGGAACCCCTGCTCTGATTTTCACCGGATCCCAACGCGCCCCTAACTCCGCCCCATATCAGCCCGAACACGCCTCATTGGGGTGGGTGGGGGAGAAGGGGGGCCAAACATATGACAGGGCCACCAACCTTGACAAGAAACAAGGAAGCCAACAAATCATAAGCTGGATGGTTATAGCCTAGTCCGGGGCAGTCCCAACTGCAAATGATGTGGCGCTCCGCCCCTTTTGGTGTCTTGCCACTCTTGGATAGACTCAGGGCTCCCTTTCTTTCCGGTTGAACAATAAAACTTCGAATCGGCTCAAAATCAGTTTCCCGCTGATTGGTGCGGTCCAAGTCACCAAACCACTCATCCAAGCCATCAACGAGGGGTTGTCTGACAACAGGCGATGCTTAAATCTGCCCTTGCGCAGTTGGAGCCGTGATTTCGACTCGAGGCCTCTGGGCACAATCGTGGCCTGTTGGCTCAGTGAACCTTGAAACCTGAATGTCCAGACCCTCAGTGGCCATGGGCAAAAAGTGTGTCGTGATAGTTGCTTGATCTTAAAGGAACAAAAGGCACCGGGCGTCTGGGAATCCAAGGCTGGTGCAGCCGAAGACCATGGGTGCGGTAAAGTGTGCGAGTCGCTGCCAGTCGCCGCGAGCCCCACGTGTCTCATTTGCGAAGCCTAGAAAGGGCTAAAGGGCCCCACCCCACCGGCGCTCTACCAACCTGCAGAGAAAGAGAAGCCTTTGCAGACAGACAGCAAGGCGGGGCGATTTCGCCTATCACTTGCCTGGTGGTTTTCTCACGAGAGAAGGACATGCCTTTGTGTGTTTGCCAGAATGCACTCTTGTGAGGTCAAAACCCGCAAGAAAACTGGCGGAGTGATGGAAAGACAAGGGCCTGTTTCTCAGGCGGGCTCTTGAAGGCAGAATTCTACACTAGAAATTGACCATGAAAGTGATTATTGCATTTTGCGCTTTGGTCGGCTATGTTCACGCAAATTCCCATTGAAGGCCTCGAAAAGGACATTTCACCACTAGGAATGACTAGCCAACGTGCGGCCTTGCGTGTAGACAACCATCATTTGTATATGATGTGGCCGAATCTCCGGAGATTGTATCGGCCATGCAAAGTTTTCGGAAAAGAATCATCCTTAGAATGATTGTCATTCATCACTTTATTGAGGCATTGGTGGGCGCTTCTGGGCTCCTCCACAGTGCCGTACTTGGCGAATTTGGTCTTCAGTTCAGTGCCGCTCATGGTCCAGGACACGTTGTGGAAGAACACGCAGGGCCGGAAGCTCCTCAGGACTGACCTTTTGAGCTGAAGGGAAATTGGTTTGAGACATGCCACCAAGTCCTGTGGATGGTTAAATCAAACGTGCGGGCCCGTAGGCCACTGACATAAATGCTGAGGGAAAATTGCCAGTGATGGCTACAAAATGGCTACAAAATCCACCAGACCTACAAATATGCCAATATGGTCCTACTGACGGCACCAAAATCCAAACCCAATGAAGCTCGAATTGAATGATTGCTGGTTGATAAACCACCAAACTGGTGCAGGATTTGTCCGTCCACAAGACGGGTTCCAGGTTCTGGGGAAGAACTTTGACCCTTGAACCCCCCGAAGGCACACTTCTAAGAAGGGTACTCCTTGGAATATATGCGACAACACCATCCCCTGACTAGTTTTCCGGGCCCCTGGAAAGAACGGGACCTTGAAAAGGTTTTGATTCCGCGCCGAAGAATGAGTCATTAGCATGGGTGTTTCTCAAAAAAAATAGGGAATGATTGGACGGTTTCCAGGGGAACCAGAAGGAAACCGTTGCCACCTGCAGGAATTGGTCCCTTTGGAGGTAACACCCACATTTTCTCGGAGCCTTTCAGCTGGACAAAACGTCCAAACGCCCTTCAGACCGCCCGAGGGAAATGTCTGGAGCCTAGCCTTCAAACTTCGAGGGTGCGTTGTGGGTATTCACCTCCCAGATCCAAAAGTGCGGCGGCTTTTGGGAACCCCTGGAATGGTTACTTCAGGGATTTGGCAGGACAACCCTGTTTCCTTGGAAGTTGCTTCTTCAATATGTGGTCAGAAGCTTTGACGTGGTGCATGGACATCATCTTCCATCAACCACTTGCGAGGTGGTTCATAGCCATATCGGGTCAACAGTGCTGATAGTCTATTGTGATGGATAAGGCGAAAAGGGGATCTGCTCGCTGGCAATCGGTTGGAATTGGCTTTCCGAAACTTCTTTCATACATGCCTGTGGTGACATGGCTGTGGGTCAAAACCCTGTACCCCTGGTGAACATCAAAATAGGTGGCAAATGGATGTTCATCCACCCCAAAAATGGATCCATAGGTTATGCCCCATGGCCACATGGCTATGCGTTTTCATTGGGGACCCCTAGGGTGGGCACCATCACCCAAGTGTTGACCATGGCTCTTGTGACCAGTCTGGGAGTGGTAGAGGCCGCCTGGGTGCAGTAACCATTTGGCTATGGAATTTAAGAGTTGGAACCACCTCAAATCGACATGACGCCCCATAAATGATTTCCTTAGACTCATGACTCATGGTTGTCTAATCCATAGCAACCCTTCCCAACGTTGACAGCAGAAAGCCCTTAGGCCCCGGAAGTGGCCCTTGAGTTGTCCAGGTTGGTGTTTTCTGACCTGCCAGGGGGTCCACGTTCAAAAAAACAACACTGCAAAACAGAAACCAGCACCCATGAAGCTGCTTGTTCACTGGCACTCCCTGCCTTGTGCCACGTTCGCGGCACAAATGATGTCAAATTCAGATAAACCCGGACGACCGTGATCGGGGGAAGTTCTGATTTTGCTGGCAGTTCCATCAAATCACCCCCCCCCCTCAAGCAAATTTATCTCCCCCATGTTCAAAACAAATATCCACACGGGCAGCAGGCCGAGATGCTTCGGAGGCCGGTGGTCCTCGGCGCGCTTTGCGAAAACCGCAGCCCAACACATTCTGGGAGCCTCCCCCTTTGTTACTCGCACCCTCAATTTTGGGTGCGAAAAGGGCACCAATGAAAAAAACACACACCCCAAACGGGTCCCTGAAAGCCCCCTCCTCTGGGGGGACGGGGCCCTAGAGGCCGGCCGAAAAAAAGAAGAAGCAAAAAAGCGATCTATGAACAAGATCTTGGACATCAGGTTCATGCAAAAGACGAAATGAAAAATAACACGTTGAAACAAATATGTCAACACACGCGCCCCTCAAAAGACTCCAGGCTGTCCCTGAAACACTCAACCCTTACCAGAAATTCCCTGAAAACAGGGTCAGTCAAAAAAATCCCTCTGAATTTGTTGGAGGGCCTAATTCATCAGTGTGTGGTTCTGAGATGCGTTAAAAACCCAATTGTGTCATGTTTGTTGGAGTATTTCGGACTTAATTAGCCCTTCGGCCCCCCAATCAGGGACTAACCAATTGCTACTAGTACACTCCCATAATCATGACAAAATGTTGTTTCCGATGTATCCCAGAGTTCTAAAGATTGACTTAGGCCCAGCAACTTGCTGGCTCTCGAGGAACGAGAGAATGACCCTATGAACCATTCCTTATGTTATTTGTTTAAAGGATTGGTTCCTGCCCCAAAACCCCTGCATTCAACCAAATCTAATGCTTTAGGCCGGTATGTGGGCCCAAATGTCAAAATAGCCCCCCCCCAAACAAAAAAAAACGGGTTTCCTTTTGGTTGCCCTTTGAACCGGCCCCTTACAAGAAGCGGCCCTGACAAAAATGCACACTATCAGCCATATGGGTGCGTCTTCTTTTGAGGATACCCTGTTTGTTGGTGCCTCGAAGCAAACAATAGCTTTATGTAGCTATACTGTTTCAAAAACAAAAAAAAACGGGTCCCCTAAAAAACAGACAGCTCCAACAATTTCAGTCCCGTTCCAAAAGCCGCCGGGCCACCACCTCCAACTTGATCTGGCGGTTGTCCACCCAGGCCCCGTCAAAGCGCTGCACCGCCCGCTCCGCCGCAGTCTTGGAGTCCTTGGTCGGGTCCAACTTGACACGTGAGCCACGAGTATCCGTTGTCTTTCCATGGGAATTCGGCAACAACCGAAAGGTTTCAAAAAGGGAAAATGACTGCATCTATATTCTGAGTGTTGTTTTGAAGAAGAATTCGAACATATGTTGTGGGTTACTCCCCTGCAAACTAACATTCAGGGTGTCCATGTCCGATCATCTGTGGCGGACGGTCAATATTCATTGTGTCCCCAACTGACATGGGAATTTGGTGACGTTGGACGCAGAGTTGAACAACAACTGGCTGCCTATGTCCAAAAAAGACATATCTCGTCTCGACAACCACGTATGTCGTATGTCTGCATGCCACAGCGCCAAGCACAGATTCAACAAATCGAACTCCCTGCAGGAAACCCATTTTAAAACCCCAAGAGAAAAAACAACACGCTGTTTGTGGGAAGTTGCTTGTGAATCAGTGAAACCCCTCCAAACAAACACCCTCCCATGTAAACCCCCCCCCCCAAAAAAAAAAACACCAACACGCTCATTGTGGCAAGTTCTTTTTTGAACCCCCTCCAAACCGCCCCCCCCAAAAAAAAAAAAAAACGCCCAACTTGGGGCGCGCAGCCTTGGGTGTCTCCCCGTCTCCGAGGCTCGAAGGTGCAGCTGCCCCAGCCCAGGCTCTTGCCGCCGTCCGAGCGCTGAAGCGCGAAGACCAGCACCGTGCCCGCCTCCGATGGGCCCCGAGGTGTGGGGGGCTTCATGGGACATGGAGTTGTCCAACATAGGGAAAACTGCCATGTCCATTCTTTCCAAAAATCATTCTTTTCAGAAAACCATCAGAACCCCAGGGGAAACAGCTGCTGTGACTTCGCAATGAACCTCAGGGGAAACAGCTTGCCACCTTACGGAACCACAGAACACATGAGAAGAATGATGGTTGAAAAGAATGGGGAATCAACACCTAGAAACATACAGTGGATGGTTGTGAAATCCGTTCGCACCGGATTGAAACAATGGATGAAACCATTATTTGTTGGTGTTTGCAGCGGAATCATCATTCCAAGGCTTCTTCGGTGGCGCAGGATTTCGTCCATCCACAGCAGGTTTAAACACACACAAACCAAAAAAGGAGGTTGGTTTCCTGCTGGCTTCTATTTTAAACCCACAAGGGCACCCATTTTCAAAAAAAGTAAAACACACTCATGGCATTGGGCTTTTGGTTGGTGACCCATGTTCTGCAAGCTGGGCAACCTTTCCAAGCATTTACTTGGTCTACAGCAAAAGCAAAATGGTCCTTTGAGCGAGGGTCAAGAGAGAACGACTGGAAACCCCTTTTCAACTGAGGCACGCCTAAGACATCAAGGTGTCATAGCGGAGTCCCCAAGTAAAAATCAGACTCATTGTTCCAAGCGTTCCCTATTGAAATGCATAGCCGTCTTTTTTCTCTCCGGCGCCCTTGCTCGTGAGAGTCGGTCAGAGCACTACAAACAAATCCCCTGAGACTGAAACAAAACCTGGTTCCTCTACAAGTGGGTGGGTTGGGCTCTTTCGGTTGCTCAGAACTTACCAGTCTGCAACACTTGAGAAAGCGACAAACTGGAAGGGTCACGGCTAAACTGAAACCCCATCAGTCTGCTAGACCTCCTGTTGTCATGTCTCTGATTTTATAAGAAACATCGGTTGATCAGCTGAGACCCTTCCAAGCCACCAGTTGGCCGGAAATCAACATCCACTGCCTTGGACAGGAGCCAGCGCAGGAAGCCTGGTGAGTCGGGGCGACCCAGTGGATGTTTTGTTTATGTCGATCCCAGAACCTGGTGGAGCATTCGGGGAAGGTTCAACACAACAAAAGTTGCCAAGATGGAACACCCTGTATCAATTCAGGATTTGTGTTGATTCCTGGTTCAGTTTCATATCGTATTCATGTATTGCAATGTAATCTAATCTAATGTACTGTAATGCAATGTAATCTACTGTAACATGACCTGTAATGTAATGTAATGTAATGTAATGTAATGTAATGTAGGGTAATGCAATGTGATGCAATGTAAGGCAATGTAATGCCATGCAATGGAATGGAATGTATGTATACACGATGATTGCATTACATACGGTGCATTGGGCGTGTCGAAAAACGTCGAATTAGTCTCACGGGTCCCTTCTTGGTTGGTCCTTGTAAAGTAAATCACGTGCACCCAACCACGACACACCACCATATTCAACAACCCGCGAAAGGACGTTTTGTTCTGGGTAGCAATTGGCTTCTGCTGTATATGAAATGACATGGGAACTGAGTGAATCAAAGAAGTTGACAAGGTGCGAAACCTGCTTCTAATGGTTGAACGTAGAAACGGGGGTCCGTTGCTTGTCCAACCAAACCCTGAACCAGCGTTCCCTTGCCTCCTTTCTCGGGCGTCTGGCGTCCCTTCAAGACAACCCAGAATTGTTTTGAGGGCGCTGCTCCACACATTTTGCCAAAGCAGTCGTCAAAGGACAACTGGCCAAATCTGAGGTCGATTCCAAAACCACCTGGGTGGTTCCAAAAAATGGGCGGCCTGTTCATCCAAAACCGCAAACATGGGCAACCCTGCCCAAAAATGGAAAGCCATGCGCTCAAGACATATCAGATAGTCTGAGAAAGGGGCAACTCAGCCTTGGCGGTCAACCTGACAATTGCAACTTCATTTCAAAAGAGGATGTTGGGCACGGCCCAAAATTAAACAGCTTAAGTTACGTAGGTGTTAGTCCTTCTTCCGTATACCAAGGTGCAATTATGGGTGCCATCTTTTGAGATCCGCCGGAAATCAATTCCACAGCCCCTTCCAGGATTTTCCGCTTCCGAAGCGCCTTCGGTGCTCACCGCGTTGCAGTTGCTGAAGATCACGGAGCCTCGCCGGTCCACAAATGGGTGGCTCTTTTAGGGGACCCCCAAAATGGTGGTTTTCCTTTTGGTTTAAACCACCCCAACAAGGGTACCAGTACCATCAAAGCAAGACACACCCAAAGGTCGTTGCTCACTTGCAGTCCTCCAAAAAGACAAGCCACCCGCATGGCTTGCTCGACAAACTAATTATCTGCCGATGGGAGTCATTGTTGCTCAGATCCTCTTCCCGACATGTCGAACCTCTGCAGTGCGGGCAGCAGCTTGCGGTGGGACGCATGCGGTTTGCTTTGGAGTGGGAAATCTCTCCTGTTGGTTTCCCAACATGTAAATGATGCGAAGCGCGACCTATGAACCCTAAGGCAGCGCCCGTCATAGCTGTCTGGCAATGGCGTACAAAGACTGCAGCTTCAGGCGGCGCTTTTTCTATATCAGGCACTCAGACGGGTCTCAAGACTCGAGATAATAATTGAATCTGTGCCTGCATGCATCCTGACCAATGCGGCGGCAATGGCAAGAGCCACTGCTCCTGCTTTTGCATCTTTGTGTCTTCAAAGTTGAACATATCAATGCAAACGTCGCCTTCATAGACACATTGGTAAAACTCCGATACCCGTGAAGTGGTAGGAATAAACCACTTTAGCAAAACCCCTCGGAGAAGTAGGGCTGAGATTACTCTGAAGTTAACATGCCTCCTCCGCATGAACCCGATATTGAAGTCATGTGCTACTCCAATCACCTTCTCACCTGGTCAACTGGGAGACCCGGCAAGGCTTCTCTGGCACCTTCTCCTGGCAAAGCAAAGGGACAAAAGACCGTGAGGCTGGGCGACAAATGTCTGCTGTTTTGCTGACTGGCAGCTCCAAGGAGAAGAAAGACTTGCACTTGTTGATCTGAAAGGGTCGACCCAACACAACCACGAAGCAAGGGTGTGAGAGGCCAACTGGGATGAGTCAAGCTGACATATCCCCACATTTCATGATTGCCATTAAGAGGCGGCGAGCCATTTCAACATGGGTATGTTCCAAAATAGAGGATAGGGGACCCCAGTGTTCCGTTTGGATTCGTTGTAAACCAAGCTGAAACCAGTACCTTCAACAAGAAAAACACACACAGAACACACACACACACACACACGTCATTCCACTTCCTAATCCGCAGGCCTCCGGATTTAGAACAATCCGGGGGGTCAGTCCAAAAGGCACCCACCTGCAGAGAACCGCATAAGGCTGTCGTGAAAGCCACGGAAGGTACCCAAAGTGGGGGAGGTTGAATTCCTCTTCCATTTACAAATAGCACAAGAAATGGAGATCTCCATCCACGGACTCGCCCTGTTCACCGACCCATAGGCGCGCCTTGCGCCAATCCTCGTGACCTTCCTCTGGGCGGAAGAGGCATACCCGCATGGTGCGCCCGTAGACGTACCTTCACTCACTGAAAACCCGCTCAGATATTCAAACTCTATGGGTGAGACAAGTGTAGCCCTTCAACCCCTGCTCTGCCTCTTGGATCCCTGAACCAACCCCTGCTCTCCCGCTGCTGTGAGACATTAGGTGTGTGATCCAAAAACACATCCTCCCGTCATTGCGATCCACGCTTTGAATCGCGCAACTATCAAACATGTAGCCCAAATATCTTCTCCGATTCTTGCCGGCCTACGTCTGCCAGTGACTCTCGTTGACTGCCGTGCAGACTTGAGTTTTTGGTGCCTTGTGGCCTTCGGATGAAATATTGCCTGAACATTGCCCAAGCAGTGCAAGCAATTAATTTGCAAGTGATATGGACATGCCCAGAAAGGAGGGACCACCCACAGGTGGTCTGTGAAACGCGCCTTCTGCAAAGCTGATCGCGCTGTTGTATCTCTAGTGTTCAGCGCTACGTAAGTAATGGATGCCCGGCAGTCATGGTGCTTTCTCGGAGATGGGTCAACTGCCAAGGGCTGTTGTGATCATGGTTCTGGGCAAATGGGTGTCTTTTTCTAGGGGACTTTTCTTTTGGCTCCCCAAAACAAACCAAAACTTTTTTTAAAGGACCAACATTCATGACTCCGAGACACCCCAGCATCTTTTTCAAGGGACCTCCACGGATTTCGATTCAGATCGCTCACTTTGTCCCCCTCAGCAAGCACCATTTGGTCGTGACCAAATAGCACCAACAAAACCCTCGCGGAAGTGGCAGCCTTCCTTGAAGTGCTTGGATACGTTTTTGGTTCGCGCGGAGTCCTTGAAGCGCAAGGTCCGGAATTCCAAGATCTGCGGACTTCGTCTGCTTGTGTTGCTTTGGCGTTGTTCCAGCATGGTATTGGGCCATGTTTCCTCCAAGCTGAAACCGGCCGAGCAGCCAGCCACTGAGCTGCTTCACAGCCATGGTGGCGTCAGAAGGCTTCAGGTAGGTCACCTTGCCTCACAGCCGGGTGTCTTTGAACAAACGTTTTTGGGGGAAAAGCAAAGGGACCGCTACTTATTCCGCATTTCGGAGAGATATGGAGGATGGTCCACGGGGTTCCAACTAGCCAGGCGACCATTTTGTGCTTGTTCTAACCATGAAAATCGGCCTTCCAATAGCAAATGCACGCCTTAATCCATGATGTCATATGGTCTCGAAGGAATTTGACTGAAACACCGGAAGAGCATACTTGTCAGACTTAGCTGTACGGGCAAAACTGATCCCTGCAAGAAGAGCGCTCCGCTGGTTTGTGAAAGAAGTCGTCATTCTCCGAAAGGATAAACAGTTATGTGATCCCCGGCAAGCTTACATGTTTCCCCAACAGGACACGGTAACATTGAGTGGGCTCCTGGCTTTTGTAGGAAATTTGGAGTGGGACCCCCTGCCATCCTCCCCAAACTAACAAGTGACTGCCAGGAACTTTGTCAGTTGCTCGGAATTCACTGGGTCACCAAAAGATCGCTGACTGGCTCAGGAGCATCTGGAGGCGACCTGCGTACACTGCCCTTATGTCAAGCACCATCGCCAAGCGCTGGGGTGCTGGCGGTTGAAGTCCTCAAAATCCCAGAGCCGCATTACCGATCCGAGGTGACCGGATCGGAGAGAAAGCAATCGTACGGCTTTCTGAGTTCAGACGGCTTGCTCCGCCAATGAAAGGACAAGCGCATAGATCAAGTAGTGCATAACGGCTGATGTCAGCAAAAGTGTGCATCTCCCGTTCTCATACTTGGGAGCGACCACCGAGAGTTCAAAGACCATCCTTTTGACTGCAGCCCACAAAATCTGTACGAGTGCCAAGTTCTTGTAGGCAGCAGCCAGAATGCCTGTTGTGGAACCAGCATTTCTCGACAAATCGCTTGGCCAACCGGAGCTAACTTGCAAGCGCCGTGTTCGCTTCTTTTCCACCTAGATCTAACAACTCTGGCTTCAACACATAATTAGGCTTTTTGAGTACATGCATAGATATTCCTGTAAACAAGTGTATGCTCAAGTCCGGAGTTACAACCTAAGCGACGCAGCTGACCACGGGTGCCTGCAGGAACATTCTTAGCGGGTTTATTCCAGCAAGTGTTGTCAAGGAACCAAACACCCAAACGGCAAAACTTCCAAGTAGTGTGTAGCAGCTCGTTAAATAGATCCCGTGTGTTTCTCAGTTTGCAACATCAAATATAGAAACATGCCACCACCTGCCGAATTTGGAAATGTGAGATTCGACACTTGCATGTCCCACCTAAATCCGTGGACATGACAGCCACGACTATGACAGGCCCAACCAGTTCTTGTCCCACTTCCTTTCCCAGCAACAAACCTGGATGTCTGCAAGTTCTGTCTTCAAACAGAGAGTAGTCTTCTAGCAAAAGTCTGCGCCCTTCCTGGTTACTTGGTGGGGGAGTATAACTGCAACCTACTCTCCATAAGGCGAACATCCACGTCGTCTCTCCGGATCCTGCCTCGGCCGAGTGACTGGCCATCCGGACCTCGGGATGAGACCACATTGCTCCGAGGGCGCAGAATGTTCCAATCCGATCAAATTTGAAGTCCGTTTCTGATGGACAAAATCCCCCTAGGTGTTGTTAGGTTTGTTTGCAGCAAATACAAACCATCATATTAATTGGTGGTGTAGGACAACACCCGTACCTCATTTTTTATTGCTTATTGCAGGGTGAACCATTACAGCTAGATGAAGTCTCCTGTTTTGCCAGGGCGTCTCTTTCTGGGGCTTCAATAAGAAGAATGAGCCTTCAAGTGGAAGGCAAAACGAAAAATATGCTGGGGTGTTTTGACGCATGCCATGTTCTCACAAGGTCCAAGAATCGGAGGACGAATGTTTGCAGTAGGGGAATAATCAGCAAACATCTAGGCGAATATTAAGGGAATACTAGCGTTAAGGGTGAATACTCGAAAAATATTAGGGGAATAGTGAGGCAATACTTGTACGGCACCTACAAGAAAGCAGCCCTGTAATGTCGGCGGTCTGAGCCGGAGGCAATCAAAGTATGAAATGACTCCTGCTGGACACGAACAGCCTGACATGACAGCATGCATGACATGACATGTGTTTTCCCTGATGAATCTGAGCCACCCCAAAATGCCCGTGTTCTTGGCGCAGCTGGAAAAAATGGTTGCATCTGTGCCCTACGCAAATGAGCTGCGGGAGATGGCTATGCCGGACCCTGGCACGTGACGGTTGCAGGGCGGTGCAGTCAGCTCTTCTTGCCAGGCATGACTGGCGAAGCTTTCTCGAGCAAAGAGACGGGGCTATGATTTCTCAGAGAGCAACGCCTGGAGGAGAGCTTGTCAGGCACGTAAGAATCCATCAAAACGTTCGCTCTCTCAGTTTAGTTGCTGGCACTCCGACCATCGATGGACGACCACGAACTCTTGAAAGCTTTGGAAAGCATCCCTTGGCACAGTAGCTTTGGGGGCGCAAAAAAAGACCACTTTGCAAATCGCAGCGGCAAACACTGCTTCATGCGCCTTGGCGCTGGAGTTTAATTATGGCGCAAGGTACGGCGTTCGCTTGATGGCCTTACACCGGTGGGAAATCGCATTCAACTGTCCTTGCAACACCCGTATTCATGTTCACTCACGGCGGGATATGGCCTGCGCTGATAGTTACTCCTTCCAGGTGTGCGCTTGAGCAATGTCCATGGATATGGTGGTGAAACAGTTGACATATTGCTATACAAATACTGAATGTGTGTGTGTGTGTGCTATTCTCGATGTATTTACACATATATATATATATATAGATAGATAGATAGAATCAATTTGCCTATTTTTGAGCACCAACACATATTCGTGAGTGCCTTGATTTGAACGTGTGAATCTCTAGCATGCAAGACTGGCTCACCTTGTCAGATGCTCACGTAAGAGGTTGGTCCCATTCTGGGAAGCGAAGACCATGTTAATTTCGGGGGGCTATCTGCGTCATCCCAGGGTCTCATCCCTAGTTGTGGAGCATTAGCCTTTCTGTGATGCCAAAGTAGGCAATTCTTGCATTCCCTTGGTATCCCTCAAACCAAGCATTCCTCGCATATGTTTTAAAGAGACTCATTCAACAACTGCTTCTCCCACCCCCCCACCCCCCCCAACCACACCACCCGAGAGCAAAAACAGAGTTCTGGCTTATTTCGGTCTTCCCCCAAGTGAATTGCCCTCTCGCCCAACATTAAAGATGCAGGACCTGCAGTTGCGTCTGTGATGGACACTTTCTGACCCGGGATGGGAATCCGCGTGCCTTGTGCATCTAGGGAGTCCACTAAAGAAGCCAGGCACGAATTCCAATGACGGAGCCTTTGGACATCAGAATTCGGCGGGTTCATGTCCACACCTCTTCAGGCTGCAAGGGCTTTGTGATTTGGAGCCGAATTCTAAGCCACATTAAGAGGTGATCACCTTTGGGGACTTTTACTTCAAGTGGACCAAAAAGGGATAGTGTGGTGGTTGCCTTTTACTTCATGTCCCTTGTCAACATCACGCCGGAAAACGAACAATCAATGGCGCAGAGTGACGACGCTTCAACAACATGAAACCGCCCAAAAGGGGGGCAAGTCTCTTGGGTAACTTTTCCCATCTAGAGGGACATATCAGCCTTTTAGTGGCTTGCCTCAATGGTCGTCCCATGTACCCTCCAAACCACCAAAACAAGAAAGTCGGCTGCGAGGTCTATGAAGGTAACTACAGCTGAATGGTCGTAGAGTCATACTCCTCCCCTCTTAGAGGACCCCCAAACACACCCCTTTGAGGGAGGCAAATTGACCCAAACCTGAAGGTGTGTTTCGGCGGGGGGGGCTAGGAGCATACAGCCCCAAATTGGGTCTTCCCGAAAATTATGAAGGCAAGGAACAAGATATAAGGTTCGAATTGATTTTAGGCACACATGTGCCAGACCTGTGACAATGGATGCGATGCGTGTTGGACATCCAAATCAAGGAAGCAAACCGAATCAGAAGTTCACCCCTGGACATCCGCACAATGATAAGGGCGAATGGGGACTCCTCTGGAAACCTACAATATTGGTTTGTCTCAAATTCCGGGGCTTCTTCTTGGCTTACGCTTTCTGGGTGTGGAACTTGCTCTCACGCGCAATTAAGAGCCATGGAAACTCCCCCTACCAGGAAGATACCGAGAAAAACAAAAACAGAATGATTCTCCGGCCGCGAAACAAGAAACAGCTTGCTTGCATTTGGTTGGGACTATACCAAGAGAAAACAAGGCATGCCTATATTGTGGCCACGTTTCGTTTTGCAACCATGGGTTGTCAAACATGCTTCCCGCTTGTTGGGGCCGTTTCGGCGCCCGCGTTTTTTGCCTTTGAAAGGGGGTCATCATCGAAACCTGGTCGCTTTGGCCGTCCCTGCAGATATCCACATCAAACTCTCGCACCGTTTGCAGCCGGTGCGCATGGTGCCTTTTCTGTCTCGACCTCCAGGTTTGAAACTTGAATCCTGCGCTGCAAGAAACGCACCTCACCATCCGCGGTCCGGGCAAGGCGTTGACTTGGACACGTGGATAAACGGGCATTCAATGCGAAACCTAGTATTTGATGCGACCCGCTAGACAATCCAACGGACAGTCGCGTTTTGGGAATTTCGACTCAAGAGTCCCCTAGCCCCAAATTTTGGAAAGGTTTGGGAAGGTTAGTTTAATCAAATCTGCTACCCTTGTTTTGGTGGTGACAACATCCGTTTCGCCCTGATAGTTATCCAGTCGCGAAGGGCCGGAGCACACACCCAAAAACTGCCTCCAGCTCCCTGGAAGCAAGTCCCTGCCAGATTCCTC
Organism: Effrenium voratum; assembly: GCA_963377175.1. Lineage (NCBI taxonomy): Eukaryota > Dinophyceae > Suessiales > Symbiodiniaceae > Effrenium > Effrenium voratum. The sequence continues at coordinate 272,453 of CAUJNA010003661.1, read as the reverse complement.
CGCGGCCCAAACCCAAGTCCCGGCTCGGCGCACCCCAGAAACCACATTCCCCTCTTGACTTCCCGAAGCTGGTCAGGTCCGCCTGGGGCCCGTAGAAACGGCCAGCAGCCCAAGCCCAGTTCCGGGTGGCTCTTGTTCTATAGCCCTTCAAGCCAGATGGAAACGCGCCACCATATTTCTTCACAACAACACTGCAAGGCAAACCAAGCACAGTACCTCAAAGCCAGCCAAAAGCAAACTAGGCAACGCGAAGCGTTTGCCGTGCGCTACACGGCATTGCCCAACGCCCGAACAATTGGACGTGCGTCTTGCTAAACCCTGGATCTCACCACCATGATGCACGCCCCCGCTCTAACCACCCACTGTTTTACTGGCAGAACAAAACGCCCATGTGGCAGACATAGCAAGTGTTTAAGGGGCCGACGGTGGTAAGGAGCCGGTTGTTTCGTGGTGCTGGGGATACAAACCATCGTTCGTGGCGCTCACAGAGACAGAATGTCCAACGCATTCATTGACGCGAGCTACGGGCACTCTTGCGCAGTTTGCCGGCTGCCAACACGACCGCCGAAGACATGGCAACCTGTGGAGGACATGGCAACCTCCGAAGCCGACAAAAATATCGACCTCCAGTGTAAAGGGGCAGCAGTGGTAACAGGAAGGCTACATGAAGAAGATTCGCTCTCTTCGCTCCCTCCGTCTCTCTGTTCACTCTCTTACCTTCCCGCTCGTTCATTCCTTGACTATAGTCTCAGATTTTTACACAGTTACACGGCAGTGGAAGGACAAGAAGGGAGACAACAAACGAAGGAAGAGGCAAAGACCGGCAACATTCCGCGTGGGGCGTGGAGGCGCAGAGACAAACGCAGGGGGCAGGAGGGGGAACCTCGAATCCGTTGTTTTTAGACACACTGCGTTTGCCATAGGCGCCAACCTGGCACTCAGCCTCGTAAGTTTTTCGGAAAGTGGCGTTAGACCTTGCAAAGCACGTTGATTGCGCTTGGTCTGCGCTAGGCCCGCTCGCGTATGGTCTGAGTTGGCGAGAGCCGTTTACGCGGTGCGGGGCAATAGTTAACGGTGTGTTTCGGTTGCCGCTAATTTGTGCAGTGACAATGTTTGCCGGTTTATGGTTTTACACACTAGTTTGCTTTCCTTCAGCTAGGATAACCACTGCGCTCTCTTTTTCTCACAGGTTGTTCGATTTTGTCGCGGTTTCGTTCGTCGTGTCACGCTCTTGTTGTTACGCGCCAGTGAGCAAGTTCGTTCGCAACGCGCGTTGCATCATCGCGACAGAAAGCATTTGCCTGCGCTCACTCTACATAGCTGCTCTGGCTCTCCGAGACGGGTTGTGTCCTACAACTGCTGTCTCTAGGCCTGGCTTGCTTGTGATTGATTCGCTCGTTCATTGTAACTCGCCATGGCGAGATCGGCTCCAGCGGTAAATTTTGGTGTGTCAAATGGTCGGTGCGCCCTCGGTGAGCGCCCGAGCTTGGAACCCTTTGGGCTTGGCTTGCATTGCGAAGGAGTTTTGCAGCATCTTGCGCACGCGGGGCCGTTTCTGTGTCAGAGCGCAACCTCTGGCACCCAAAACAACCGTCGTGCCTGCTTCTAAGGGAGCGCCTGCCTGGAACGCCCTGCAGGCATCGTCTGGCTTCGCAGGAGCTTAACTAAGCTCAATCTTGCGCCGTTGTTGATTTTTTAGACCGCCCACGCTTGTATTTGGCCTCCCTGTGCTGTGGGGTCTACCGGGCAAATCCGTATGCGACTCAGCAAGTGAGTCTTTGGCTTGCATGTGAATGATGGACTGGCTGAAAAAATCAGTGTGCTGACTGAGCGAGCAAGGATGTAAGTCAAGGAGTGGTTAACGGAGGGAGGGGTCTGGTCAGGAGATCAAGGTCTGAAGGGTGCATGGGGGAGTGAAGTCGAGCGTATCTACCATTGTTTTCCTTAGTCACAAGCCCTGAGAACATCCCATTCTTCCGGACGGACAATAAGCAGGGAAGGGAGGGTAGGAAATGCAGGAAAATGAAGGAAAATGACAGCTGACGACTCTCTCGCTGAGACACGCTTTCATGCCTTTACTCTCGCATTCCGACGCTCGCTGCCTCATCTCAGACGCTCAGAGCCATTTCTGGAAACCACCTGGAAGCCGTCAACTGAGAGCATAAACGCAAACCCTTCACTGGACTCGTGCAAAGGGCCCAGCTGTCCAAGGTTTACGCAGCACTGCAAAACACCCAACTCAACTCTGCCCCCATGTCTACCCACACATAAGTCATGAGTTCAGCAACGCCCATTGAACTATCATTTAACCCCCGATCGGTTTCGGTGGTATTCATCTATGTCCAAGCAAACTGCCTTGAGACCTGGCCAACTGCCCTGGGAAAGGAGGGGCATTTCGAGACCAGGGCACCTCAAAACACCCAGAACCATGGAAGATTTCTTCCGTGGCCTGTTTGAATCGGTCAAGTGAGCAACTCACAACGCATGTGTCCAAAGGGCACGGGAACATTGGGCCCCCTGGTTGTTTTGTGGTTGAGGCTTGGGTCCCCCTTCTCGCCGTTCCCATAGAACAGAAACCGCGTTTCGTAATTGTGCGAGTTGCCAAGGCGTAGTTGAGTTCTTATCATACTATGGGATTTGGACCCCGCGAGCGCGAAGGTCACGATATGAATTGCACAGACTCCAGCTGGAGCGAATTTCAAACAGTTTCTCAAAATTAAGCCCCACGGGGGACGGCACGCTTCGTGCGTGTGTTCGATCAAAGGGTTACTGCCTAAACTGGTCCCAACCACAGTAAAGTGACATCCTGGCATTCTCAACATTACCTTGTATTTGATGATTTGCAGGCAATTGTTTTGCCCGCAAAAGTAGCTTTGACGTACAATCCCGGTCTTCTCTGTTGGACACCTGAAAGTTCCTTTGAATAGACACGGCACGACTCGGCACACCTGTGGTCTGTACAATGGATAGATTGTATCGGCTCGGACATGCAAAAAGCAAAAGCGCAAAGAGACCTCAGCAATCAGCTGGAACAGGCCTCCACTTTGGAGTGTGGCAAATTCCTTTTAGCCTCGGTCCCTTCTGCAGCGCCATTTACCCCGCAGAACAGTTTGAGGGATTCTTCCCAATTTCTAACCCCTTTGGATCTGGAACTTGGGTCTGAGACGTCGAAAGGCATGAACCAAACGAGCAAATGGATTCCTTCACCAAAGGCGGGTGTTCGAGTTTCCCGTGAACTCTTGGCGGGTACTTCTTCCGTGGATTGGTGAAAGCAAGTCTAGACCTAGTTTTGACTATGGGTCCCAAAACGTCTGAAGTCCATGAGCCAGGGAGTGAGCCTATGCTTCTCAGCACCCAGTCGAAGGAACCCAACCAGGTTTAAACATGCTGTGGTGAAAATAGTTTTTTTTTGGGAGGGGGGGGGACCCAGGGATCCGAAAACATACACACACACAAGAAACAAGAACAAGTCTATGATGCGATCACCGTGCTTCGGGGGCATTGTCTTCAGGACTTGGCGCAACAAAACTTGGACGAGTGACTCGGAAGCACAGGGAGCACCGCACAGACGCGAAACTGAGCTGAAGAGTCGAATCTGGTTGACTGGGCCACCAGCTAAGAACGTTACGTGGAATCTAAGGACTTTCCTATTGCACGGAATTCTACCGTAGAGAAACTACCCAAAATAATCCAAAATAAACCAAAATAACTAGGATCTATCTGGGAAAACGCTAGAATACGCTGATTCTCCAGAGGGCCTAATCCCAGGGTGTAATAGGAAAACGCTTGGATGGCATTGCTCATTACCCCCGGATGAATATGAACAAGTTTTGGAGGCGACTCAGTTCGGTTCGAAAAAGGGAACTCCGTGAGCACGCACAAATGAATTCGAGACGATTGACGCCTTCAAAAATGCCAGGAAATGGATTTGGAGATTGAGAGTCGGAACCCCCTTCTGAAGTTGATAGTTGAAAAGAAACAAAAGGAAGATAACCTTTACCAATTCCTACTTTGAGAAGCAGCCATATGATTAGCCTTCAAGTCTTAACGTAGTCAGAATAACCCCTGCTCTCATTCGGACATGACTTGGCTCGAAGCAAGGTGGAAGTGACCCTGTCCAGCTGTGTTTTTGGCGAAAAATCACTTGCGTTCACCTTTAGATGGTATCGGAATCTTAGTCGGGGTTCATCTCAAAGCAGTGCCCCCCTGACACACCCGAGAACGCCACGGAAACTGCATTGAAATTGTAGCGCCGCTCAAGTAGGCTACCACGCTGGTCATAACCTGCCCTCTGGTGGCCTAGTTGTTTGGCGTCCAACTAAGTATATCCAGCCAATGGGTTAACCGACTCCATGGGAGTTCAACCATGTGCCAGTGGGTCAACCCGCTGGACCTCCGAAAAGAAATGCCCAAAGCCACGCAGCTGCCACGAAATTTGGGGGCGCTCCAAGATGTGGCGTACCGCGCAATGAGACTCCAAGTCCTTGATCAAGTCCAAAGCTGTTCGGCCCTTAGCATTCCTTTTCCCTGAGTCAGCTCCGAAGCGTAGCAGCCAAGCAACCACCGCCTTGTCATTCTGCTTTGCGGCCTCATGCAGGGGATAGGTGTACTTGAAACCTAAGCACCAGGACTTCTTGCAATTCACGTGGTCCTTGAAACCATTTGACTCCAGGAACTTCAAGAGCATCACGCTCGCCCTTTGTCTCCTCTTGTGCCTTAGCTCCAGAAATCCCCGGGCGCCAACCTTCGACCTCTCGGATGTTTAACAGGCTTAGCATTTAAAGGTAGCACCATGGCAACCAGGGAAATTTCAACCAACTTAGGTTACCACGGTTACATAGGGGGTGCCACTTACAACACAGGGGCCAAATAGAGCAGCCCAACAAATTATGGTTTTCCCTTTAGTTTTCTTTCCAACAATGGTAAAGAGAGTATCCTCAACAGAATACTCACAAATGGGATTCGGATGTCTTTTGGTGGAAGTGGTCATAAGCGACTCTTTCAAGAAGCCCTGTCCCACTGAAAATTGACCAAAACTGTTGTCTAAACTTTTGTTCATTTTTTGGCTGATAAGGCTCTGCTCTTGGATCCTGGCATCCTGCTTCGACTCCTTGAACATCCCCTGCTTCTCTGCGAAGGAAGCTTCCCGGGACGGTGCATCATTGCGCGTGGAAGAAGTGAGGAAACCACTCTCCTCGATCACATCCTCCTGAAAAGACACGTGCTTCTGATGCGTCCCCTTGGTTGGTCTGGACATCGACAAAACAAGAAGCAGCCTTTAGAGGTTAAGCTCAGTTCCTCAGTGGATTGGACCAAACAAGACTGCTTGTTTGCCACCAAATTTGCCACCACATCGGTCTTGCCAAAACTCATAAGTTCCTGGAACTCAGGGGGGTTAGGCGAAAAGGTCACTTCGGTCACACTTCAGCCAAGTATCCATGGCTCCTACCAGAGCCAAGTCCCAAGCATCGAACTCCCTGTTGAGTTCCTTGCTTGCGTGCAAGCTCCCCTCTGTGGTATTGAATTCCATGCACGCTGTGCAGGCCCGAGCCATCCTTGCACTTATCTCGTCAATTGCACCCGTAAACAAGTAAAATGGAGGTCGACAAGCAGCTTTGTTGGAAACACATTTGGTCCCCTGGTTGAAAACTTGGAATTCGCAAAACCCAGAAAAGTTGGTTGCTGTTGACCCCTCTGCAATTGTGTTTAACTTTTTGTGGGTCCAATGGGAAATCCTCTGTTTCCCATCCCAACAAGTTAAACTCCAAAGATCCAGCCAAATAGCCATAAAGAAAAGGGCCATTCATTCAAATCTTCCTGACCATCATAGGTGGGCTCGTTTCACAGCCGAATCAGGCTTTGCTGGTGGAATGATTTGCTCATATTCAAGAAGTCCGAATTCGACGTTGGATGGCATGAAGTCCACCAATCAACCACACGAACAAAATCTTTGCTCCTGGTTGAAACAAAGACCGGGAGAATTCGGTTTATCTCGGTCCCGGTGTCCCTTGATTGCCATAAAGGTACTGGGAAGGCGCAAACCAACACTAAAACGGGGGGGTTGGGGGGTGGGGGGAAGGGGGGGGGCGAACATGTCCAATCAAAGTGTGAAGCTAAATGGTCGCGCTAACCAAATCCAACCAGATTGATTCAAAGAAGGGAGTTTGGCCATCCCCAAACATGAAACTTTGGTTGTAGACAAATCAGGAAAACGGGTGAGGGTGACCAACCACAAGCTGGGGAGGGAGAAGGGCGCACCTGCGGAGATTTTGCTTGCTAAACAAAAGCTCTAGTGAGTTGCCCTTTTCAGGCTGGCTCAAAGGAAATCAAAAGGAAGGCTGACATACCCAGGTAAGTCACAATCAAACCATGATAATCCAGCCAAAACTTGTGGTAACAAATGAAAAGGGTGGATATTGCACCTGCTGATGTCAAGGGGACCGTCCCTTGCTAACCTTCACCTTCCCAGGAGTTTGGTTGCCTTGACTAAACGATGTTTAGAAGCTGCCAACAAAAAGTTCAAAGCTTGTCAACTCGACGGGTAAGCGTTATTTAGCGTCGTTTTCCCCGTTGAAATGCGGCATCCTCTTCTGGAAGAAGAAAAACAAAGGACAACCTCTGGAAGAAAGCAGGGCCCGCTACAGCGTGCCCAGTGAGAAAGCTATTCTATAACTTCTCAGCTGGTGCCAAAAAAGGCTGCGGCCAAACTCTCGATCGACCGGACCCCGTGTTGGTGCTGGATTTGAAAGGCCCCCCCCCGAAAAGAAAGAACGTCAGAAAAAAGGACATGCCGCCCACGGGTGAGGAACAAACAAAAAACTAACATGCTCTGCCCGAAAGTCGTGGTTTTATCGGCCGATACCCCCGCAACAAGTGCTTTACTTGTGGTGTGTTCATAGAAGTCTATACTCCCCCCCCCAAAAAATAATAAATAATAAATAAAACAAGCTAAAAGAAATCGGGTTCGGACAAGAATCCATGGCGCGCTGACTGCCAAGCAAAATAAGCGATGAATAAGGATGTGTCACTGGGGCTGGTGTTCATCATGCTTACAGGACAATGTAGCGCGGGCTGAGCAGTGCGCCATGTTTTTTGGCAATCACCCTGTTCAACATGTTTGCACAACCTTCAGGTAGCAGTTGAAGGCTGCGCGCAGAACACTGGAGCCCAAAACATAAGTTGCAGAGAATTTCCCAACCGAGACAATAGTAAGCCTCGAAGGTGCCTAAACCCGCCAAAGTTCTGAATCTTTTGCAGCAAGCTCCTAATTTGTGCGCCCAGTTAAAGCTCATTTTGCTTGCACACTGCACTTGGAGCAGCATACCTGCAGAAAAAAATCCTTATTTGGGGCTCATTCAATGCTTATGTTCAAAAGTCCGTACTTGGTGCCAAATTGTAGCATTCTTGCGGCAAAATCCTTATCCCGGGCTTATTCGAGGCTTATTTTTAGGAAAGTATGTACCCTGCAACCCACAGTGGGACACAAGGGAAGCATGCGACCACGCTTCCTTCGCAACCCACAAACTTTATTGCTCGTAAGATGCTGAACAATTCCACCTGCGAATGGGCAGCAGGGCTAAACCACCTACCAACTGGATATGGATTTTGCCCATCCACAGTAAGTCCCTTGTGCTACTTGAGGAGTAATGGGTTCCATCCCTCGAACAGGACCTGAAGAATCGGAACTGAGTTTCCCACCCTTCCAAAGCTCGAAGTGCTCGATCGCCCCGATCTCCTCGAAAAGGGACTTCAGATGATCCTGCGCAAGGCCTAGGGGAACCCCTAAAGGATCACTCGTGGTTTTGAAGCTTTGCTGAGAACCGAAGCGACCCCCCGGAAGCAGCGGTGTTTTGGTTTCCCAAGGAATCGGATCGCTGAAGCTTAGCTTCCCTAGATGCCGAATTCGGTCTCCCAGCAAGTCAGGATGGATCGGCTAAAACTTGCAAGTAGGTTACTAGGTTACATCACCCCAAAAGGAATCTCATCAATCACCAAAGCTGATGTTCACAGCAGCCCAAAAAGGGAAACACGTGTGAAGAAGCACAGCTATCCTTGATTGCGGTGATCCTTTAGGCTAAACAAGCATTTCGGGACTTTGTTTGGCGGCTCCTAGTTTTGGCTTTGTAGGGCAAGCAGAAGCCAGCCAAGAGGCAGGAGCAAGCAAACAAGATGGATATGTGGGTAGTTGCCAAACATGAAACCATGAAGTCTGCACTCCCCGACCAAGGAAGCGAACGGTTGGATGGCGCAAAGGTTGAGACGACCATTTCCTCTTGAAACGAAATGAAGAAACATACACATCCCGTTTAGCAAACTGGGGGAAGGCCCCCATTCTGCCTGGTTTCATGTAGTCAAAACGCTCATATCGCTACGGGAGATTGAAATCCACGTGCAATCAACACAAATTGCATAGTTGTGGAACGTCACTTTCTGTGATACCAATATGAGTCCTTCCCAGCCCTACTCCCACCACTTTGAAGGAGATTCGCTTAGCAACTCTGAAACGCTAAAGCAAACACTACTCCACAACCAGGCTCCAAATCCACGGCGCGGCTAGAACGTCCACCTCCGCGCGGCGCGGTTTTTTTTCTTCTTCGCCTCCGGCACTCGCCGTGACAGGTGCGCAAAGAGCACGGAGTAGGGATCCGTCCTCGGCGAAACGAGGGATCGCATGGCCTGTCTGTCGCGCTTGGCTCATTTCCTTTGAGCTTTACCCGAAGGGGTTGGCTTAAACCATAAAGCCCCTTTTGGTCGGTTTTAAGCCCTGGCTGGTACTCAGTTAATCTTTGTCTACCCCTCAAGAATCCATGATTATCCCTTCCAACCCCAATAGGGTGGGTTGGATGGCACTCCTCACTGTCCGGCTTCCGTCTGGTTGCCCTGGAAAAGTTTGACTTTTTGAAGCGACTGTTTTGAAGAAATGAGTGGTCCACGTCACTTTTTCCCCTGAAGCTTGGGTAGCAAGGCTCCTTGAAGGTCCCCGATACACATCCGAATGCAAGGCGAAACGTTCTTGGCCCAGTGATCTGTAAGCCACCACTTTTGGACATACTATGGCCTTGTGGGTGTGGCTGAAAAAAAATGAAGTTCCAGTTTGCTGGAGATATAGACTCCAACCTTGGAGCCCTCGATTTTTTCGTGGCTACTTGAGCCCAGCGGCCGCTCACGCGCGATCCGCCCCACGCGCCGCTCGTCCCGGTGCTTCTTGTACTTCCCGAAATGGCCTCCGTCGGGCGAGGCGAAGTCCCCCGGACCGACTCAAAACAATTTCTTCGGCCGCAGACGAACGACAACACCAAAAGACTTGTCGGATTGGACAGCTCTCGAATCTTGCAGAAAAGGTAACGCATGTGTGTTGGCGACGCGGCTTCCAACATCTTTCAGGCCAAAAGTTGCATGCCCCATAGTCCCCCCGGAGTTGCACCGCGAGGAAGCAGTATTCGTGCCAGGTATAGCTTCAGATGCTACGGGGGGTTATCAAGAATTGTGTGTTTGGATGGATCTTCGGCTAGCCTTCTTGTTTGCCCCCTGGGCTATTTTGGATTATTATTTCTGCCCCATGGGCGTTAAGCTCATGGCCCCCCCTCTGAGGCAAAAGGAGGCTGCAGGCATAAGGTCACTGGTCAACATGCGAAGCATCGCGACACGGAGTCGAATCGGAAATTGGACCTCCCACCTCTCCACGCTCAAGCCCGATTTACGCGGATGCCCCCTGCCGAACGGCAAAGAACAGTAATTTGAAGTGAGTCGGTTTTGGAGCTACTATCGGTATACTGCAGGCTTGCTTTTGGAGTCAGCTATGTGCATCTCCGCAGTGCTAAGCTATTTCGCGATGCTTCGGACACTTTTGCTTGTTGTAAAAACATGCTAGCAACTGACTGTCGGGGATACTAGCTTGGGTCTGGGGCTCTGGCTCTCCTTGCCTTGGAATGTCTGACCCTACAACTTGGGGGAAGGGCACTGTGTAGGATGCTTGTGTGGGACGTGTCTTTTATCAGCCAAAGTCTCGTTGGTCACCATTCACCAAAGTGGGATTGTCGGTTGGGTGACTTCTAACTAATGGGTTCTGGGATGCCTGCATGATCCTTTGGTGGAAGCTGGACTATTACAAAGTTTGAAGGACAATGACAAAACGCACCCTCCCTGGGGCCCTGCAAATTGCCTCGCACAACGGACAACTGACTTCAGGGCCCGCCTTGCATGCGCTTCGCAAATTCCTCGGCAAACTTGAGGAGGCAGGACACAATAGATCCAGTTGCATCCCAAGTGATGAGGCAGGACTTAATAGGTCCAGTTGCATCCCAAGTGAGAAGCGCAAATCATGGGCTGTGGAACATAAACCGTTCTACAATACCAAGGTGGTCCAGCAGCGACTTCGTTTGGTATCACAGAGAATGGCAAGCCCTAGCTTCCACCACCATGCCGATACCCGGCCAAGATATTCTTGGCCTCACTAGGCAAAATCGACCAGGCTGAACCCATTCGTCGAGCAAGTGGCCTCCACCATTTCCATCATGTCAGGCAGCGTGTACTGGTCGATCATGATTAAGCTGGCATTTTTATTGGTATGAGCTCTTCGGGGCACTAGCGAAACAACCAGGAGACTTTCGAGGGAGCCTTAAGACCTCTGTTGGATGTTTGCCGGATTGCCTACTCCAATGGGTTGCTTCGCCTAATGGCTGTGGGACAAAAATTTGGCTCCCAAAATGGAACCTCGGTAAATGGAAACAAGGGCAAGAAACCTGTGGTGGTGCTTTAAATTGTGACTCAGACCCAAACAGAATGACCATAGCAGGCCACTAGGGGACACATCTCTCTGTCTCCAAGGATCTGAACATACCCGCAATTCCTGCATCTACCTGCAAACCAGGCTCGGAATAGGGAAAACCAATGATTGATTGAACCCGGGTCAATCTATAGGAAGCGTCCTGCTATACTGGGATTCCTTCACTTCCGGAGATGGCACCCGCTATGACAGAAGGCAACTTTAAGTCTCCTAGGTGCACCCTCATCCAGCAGATTTGCAGGCTGTCATTCGCGGCCCAAGTCTCTCTTCTGAGCTTGGTGGTCTTGATGTTCTTTACGAGCATCCTGGCCACTCCAGTTTGCTGCCCCTGCAGCATCACTGCGAGGACTTTTTGTATATGCAGGTTATCAAGAACCCTTCTCGGCTCCGGTTCGATGTGCCAGTGTTTTTGTTGGGTCTCCAAAAGGGTCACCATGTTGGGTGCCAAAAAGATGCCTCGCGTTAGTCAGTTTCATGTCAGCCGGCCTTGAGATTCCAAACCGAGGCTTCATCACATGTGTCCCGATGTGGTATGCTCAAACAGCTCACCAATCGGAAGTACGGACGCCCTCAAGGGGATGTCCAGTCCAGGTCTTTGGCAAGTATCCCAAACGCTTCCAGTCAGACCAATCAATGAAACGGATGCGGGTAAGGTCGAACTAAACTCTCAAGTCTTGGTTGCTGTTGACCCGCCTGCAAAAAGTTTAACTTTTGGGGGGGTTTGTGGAAAACCCCTTGATTTCCACCAAAAAGTTAAAGTCTAAAGATCTGTTGCCCAATAGCAGTCAAGAAGTCCCCCAAGCAACCTGGACACCGGCTTCCCTCCGGCCCAACTGGAGGCGGACCTAATTCAATCCATGCGAAGCTTCCCAGTCCTCATCTCCTGAGCACTGTCTTCTGCCTTGGCCTGTCAGATGCGTTCATGTGGTCGATATGCATGGCATGGGAAAATCCGGTGAGTCATTCCCCTTTCCTATTGCAATTTAGTGCTGCCTATGCTAAATAGGCTCATTTGCACGGTGTTTAATTAAAAACAAACAACAACAAAAAACAAAAACAAAAAACAGACTCACACTGACATGGAACTATGGAACATACCCGAAATTCGCAAAAAGGGACGGCCAAGGCCTGGCTTCCAAGTTCCAGCACTTGAGAGTTTCGTTTGCTAGATTGACATGCCTGTGTCCATCTGGAAGCCGACTCAAAGCAGGCTTTCCCTTTGTCAGCCCACCAGTACTTCTCCAAAGTGGACATAGACAAGGTCAGGTTTAGTATAGTATGTTCTCAGCTGTGACCTCCAATTCTTCCTGAAGGTGTTGCAAGCACGACAGGCAAATAGAACGGTCCAAACGTCCTGACGTGTCGTCACAGTTCCCTTTAAACCAAAGCATGGGCCCTCATTCTTTGGTCTCCCAAGCCAAGCCCAGAAGGCGCACCGACTCCCAAAAAAGCTGCCAAAGAGGCTGAACAGAAATGCGCAGGATGGGAGGCACAGGCAGAAGTTGCTGCAACCATGACTCTGTGCGCCTGCCCCAACCGTACCTGAGTCGCAAGCAGCACCTGGTACTAAAGCAGCTAACCTAGCCAAATCAACGCAAAAAGAATCTCGTGGTTCTGATTGTGGCTCAATGGCCTTCAAAGGGGAATGCACCAATCTCACAAATACGAGTGTGTGTATGTGTATATATGGCACGCAAAAGGGGTAGATGAGGGTCGATGGGTGACATCGTGCGCACGCTGTCTTAGCGTGACCCAAAAAAAGGTCTCAATCTGGCAGGTCCTTGTTGTTCCCCTTGATTTATTCCGACAGGAAGAATCCGCGTTTGCGATGCTTCTACACCACGCCCCCACCCAGTATCCCGCCGGAGCAGCTCGCCAGTGGATCCCCCCGAGTATTTCGCCAGAGCAGCTCGCCAGTGGATCCCGCCGAGTATCCCGCCAGAGCTGCTCGCCAGTGGATCCCAGTGCTCGCAAGTGACCCCGCCCAGTATCCCGCCAAAGCGGCTCGCCAGTGGATCCCGCCAAGTATCCCGCCAGCGGCTCGCCAGTGGATCCCGCCAAGCATCCCGCCAGAGCAGCTCGCCAGTGGATCCCGCGAGTATCCCGCCAGCGGCTCGCTAGTGGATCCCGCCGAGTATCCCGCCAGAGCGGCTCGCCAGTGGATCCCGCCGCCAGAGCGGCTCGCCAGAGTATCCCGCCAGAGCTGCTAGCCAGTGGGTCCAAGTGTCCCGTCAGAGCGGCTCGCCAGTGGATCCCGCCGAGTATCCCGTCAGAGCGGCTCGCCAGTGGATTTCGCCGAGTATCCCACCAGAGCAGCCCGCCGGTGGATCCCGCCGAGTATCCCGCTGAGTATCCCAGAGTAGCCGGGCCGAGTATCCCCGCCAGAGAAGCTCGTCAGTGGATCCCGCCGAGTATCCCGCCAGAGCAGCCTGCCAGTGGATCCCGCAGAGTATCCCGCTGAGTATCCCAGAGTAGCTCGCCAGTGGATCGCAGCTGGATCCCGCCGAGCACCCACCACAGCAGCCCGCCAGTGGATCCCGCCGAGTATCCCGCTGAGTATCCCAGAGTAGGTTCGCGCCAAGCATCCTGCTGAGTATCCCTATCGAGGCGGAGCGGCTCGCCAGCATTCGCCAGTGGATCCCGCCAGTATCCCGCCAGAGCAGCTCGCCCAGTCTGGTTTTGCTTAATGTCCCGCCCGGCGCACAGTTGGGTTGACATTTCATGTTGGCGCCTTCGTGTTTTGAGTGCACCCTGAGGCTCGGAAAGGGTGATGCTTTTGTGCTGCTTTGGGCCGCGAATAAGCAACTTTGTTTAATCCCCCGTCGGGTTTCTTTTTGGAAGAGGCTTGGCTTTTGTTAACGGAATCGATGTTTGAGTTCTTGAGATCGGCTCGCAGACAAGTGGAGTGTGACACACAAACAGGTGGATAAGGCTCTCAATGCAAAGCTTGTTGAGCAGTCATAGGCCCCAAGCCACTCGAAAACCATGCTTGAATTCACACAACCGTGTTCACGGTCGTAGCTCGTGAGTGTGGAGGGTGGGGATTGCTCGAAGCGATGTTTTTGCCACCCAGAAATAAGCCCCTTACTTTCCGGTCCCTCATTCTTCACATCCGAATTCTTCATCCGGGATTCTCATGCAATCAAGACCTATAGATATGTGCTTCAAAAAAGGCAACGTCTTTTCAGTCGAACAGTTCTCCTTTTCAATGTATTTCGGATGTTAGTTGAGTCACTGCATCCCCCCCACAAAAAAAGCAATCACCCACCCGCCTGCCCAAGTCAACACCCTCATTCTCCACACGCGGGCGAGCCTGTGCCTGGGAGCTTTGTCGAATCTCCGCATTGGTCAGCTTGGGCTTGGGCTTCGCATTCTTCCCGGGCACGAAGCCCTAAAAAATCGACTGCGACTCCCTCAAGAAAGCCCCCCGGTTTCCACCCACACGTCACAAAGTACGGCACAGAGGCGCCTCTGAAAATCGAAGGCTTTGGCGGTAAAATCGCAACTCAGGCGCCGTTTAGCACCAAAATCGGCTTTGCACCAATAGGCCAAACAGTCTTGGGTCATTGACTTTCAAGGGAAACCTCCTCCAACAGACAGTTGAAAAAAGGACACGGCCCGATGGGCTTCTTGTTTAACTAGAACTCCAGGAAAAAGAAGAAAAGCCAATCTCCTGCTGTGGCTGGTTACAACTCCAACAAGATGCACCAGTTGGGATGAAGACTATATAGTGAGCACTGTGATAAACTGGTTACCAACTCGTGCCTGCCTTGAATTTGGTCCATCCACAGTGCTCCACGCACAGGATTCATATTTGCGACCAATGCCAAAGCGCCCGCAACATCCCGCCGCGGGAAATGCAAATGGGTGTGCTTTTCTGAGGGAACTTTTTGGGGTGCTGCCAGCCTCGGAACTCGCCCAGGCGCGTGCGTGGCTGGCCCAGGAGGCACCACCCTGCCACCACGCCTCGGCTGGAAGACAGAGTATGGGCGTGTCTCGTTTGAGACTACCCTTTGTGACTGGTCTTCAAAGGACACCAATCCAAACCACGTTGGTGGAATCCCCATTTCGATGACCAAAAAGGGTGGTGTTGCTTTTGCTTCCTTCGGGCAAAGCCATTGGCATGGACGCGCGCGCTTTTTGCGACATTAGTAGACAGGTAGGTAG
>CAUJNA010003661.1:245000-252500 GCA_963377175.1 Effrenium voratum | reverse complement strand
ACCCATGTCCGACAAAGTACCCGCCCACACACTCAAAACGGTTCAGCTTCACGTCTTTTTTTGGGGGAGTACTCTTTTTGAGTTGGCTTAAAGGGAAACCAAAAGGAAACTAGTGGTTTGGAGGTTCCCCTATTTGAAACAACCCTTTGGACCACCTAAGCTTGTACAAATGGATTCCCCCAGGAAGCTCAAGAGAAGAAAGCCCTTTTGACTAAGTCCCTCTGCGTTTTGTTTTAACATGTTTTTCCGGTATCACATGGCAAACCCAAACTGGCCCAAAGCCAACAGGGAACAATCTACATTGGGCAGTTAACCCCGTGGCTATGTCCCATTGTATGTGGCAGTGTTTTTTTTTTGAGGCTCGGTACCCTAATGGAAGTCAAAAAGAAGACTGACTCCAAGTTTGGGGGTCTGCGGCACTATATGGGCATGTCTTTTCTGTGGGTAGGCCCCTTTGGGTTGGCTTTAAGGGGAAAAACCCAGCCGCAAAACGGCCGACGTCGTCACAGGCGAAACGGGGCGCCTCGGACTTCCAGCGATCGCCGTCTTTGGGCCAGCCCCGGTGCCAGTCGTTCTCCTAGACCATCTGAGGATCTGAGTCATTCAAATTGGGGAGACCCTCTTGGGAATTTGGGGAATTTGTGGGAATGCAACAAGTGTTTCATGTTGGTTTTGGAGATACAGACGACCAAATGTTTGGCTTCCACCTTATGACTTGGAGTGAATGAGTTCACCTTGGAGTCGGTCCCCTGGCCGGGTTGCAGAGATCCTGTGACCACTGGTCCGGGTAACCCTGGATTTGCGCCAGTCCAAACAAAGGGAGCGAACATTTGTCGGCAAAACATTTGTCGGCAGGGCAGTACAGGAGTCACGTTGGGGCTCCTGCGTCGATCGAACCGTTTTGCAGGCCTCTCGGTTCAGACTCGGAGAACTCCTGTGGGAAACACAACATGGAACCCACCAGGGAATCCCTTTTGAAGGAGAATGGTCTTCCAGCACCCCTGCAAGGTTCCATGTTTGATGGGTAAGTCTTCCAAGCAAATTTGCGATGGGGATGGTGTGAAGGGCAACCTAAATGAGATCACCCGTTCTTACGGCCTCACCCCTCATTTGGGACATACCCGCAATACATGTAACCTGAACATGGATCAGTCGTCTGAAAGTTTGGCTTCGCGATCTCTGTTTAGCACGGGGCTTGGCATTTGTGCAGAAACCAACTGCAATGGGACTTAACCCTCTGCAAGTTGCATCATTGCCCAAAAGGGTCAACTGTTTCGCGCTAAAAAAGACATCAAACACAATTCAGGGGTTGGGCCAACCACCTGTTGCGCGGTACAAACTAAAATCAGTGCGGCTTTAAGCATCAACTCATTTCGGTCACCATCTAGATCAGTGTCTATCGGATCACGGTGCCGCAAATGGGTATGTGTTAAAATAGGGGACCCGCAGAAAAAGTCACACCCAAACTGTTGCCCTCGCGAAATCGAAAGCTGCAGCCCGAACGCTTTATGAGCCGGCCAATCGGATCCTTCTGGTTCTGGGTCTTCCACGCATGGATCTGCTCCTCACACTGTGGCTGCTTCCCCACGCCAAAGTTTCCATTGGGGGAGGGTGGCTTTTGTCTTCCAACTCGACTCTCTCCCCGCTTCTGCCATTTAGTTCATGGCTCCCAAAAAGCAAGCAAAGGTTGAAGCAAGGGTCTTTGTTGAAACCATGTTGCACAACCCCGAAAGGCCAACATCTTGTTGCATCCTTTGTTCCAGCCTGTGTGCCTACGAGCACTAATGGTTTGGTCGCTGGCTCAAGAAAAGGTCAGGAGGCCTAGTGGACGAAGTACAAAGAACAATGAGATGTTGATGATGCGTGGGGCACAGAAAGGCGAACGGAGAAACACCCAACCCGAGCAGCATAAGTTGGGTGTTTTTAAACGTATGCATCAAATGCATTCTCAAATTCGCAAAGACAACCTCTAGTGACCAAGACATTGAAAGCGAGAAGTGGTTGCAGTGGGGGCATTTTACAAGTTGATGGCGGGCATGGCGGGTGCCTTGCCAATTCCAACAACCAATCACCACTATCCTAGGGCATCGCCATCACCAGTTGAGCTGGTTGGCTGTAGGGGTTGCTCAGCCCAGCGATCGCGCGCACCGCACAAGTGCACATCAACAGCGAATGAGGCGAAGACCGCATCCCCTGCATCCCCAAAACAACCGGGAACAATCGCCAACCACCCGTGACGGGCAAACATGAAGCCCCAGGTTTCAGCCAAAACATGGGCCACCGTGTCCTTCAAATGAGCCCAGCCTACCGGAAGGTTCAAAGAGGCAAACCTTCGTGAGTTGGGTCGATCCGATCTCCGATCTGTTGGATCCTGGGTGCGGTCGGACTCCTCCCAGCCACTCTGAGTCCGCCTGGGGCCTCAGAGTCGGCCAAGTTAAGTTGAAGTGAGCTGCAAGGCAGCGGATGTCTGTTTAAAGGAAGCACGGGGAATCCTTGCAAAGGCAACCCCTGTCCCAGGGATGGTAAGGCTGTTGACACTTGAATGACGGTAAGCTGTTGACATTTGTATGCTTCACTCACAGGAGAAATGGAGTGGCTTTCCGAACTTCTTTTGAGGGGCCTCGCCCTTTACTCGTTGTCAACATGGAGCAAGTGGGAACGAGCCTGAATTGGGATACTTTTTGAAAGATCCCAAATCGTGATCCATTGCCATGGTTTCCGATTCGTGGTTTGGAAGGGGCCTTTCCTATGTCTCCAAAAGAGTGGGGTTCACCCCCAAGCCGAGGACAAAAGATGAACTGCAGACTGTACTGCCTGAGCAGCAGTAGCATGTTCTCCATGTGCCCTGTGGTTTGGGGGGGCTGACAAGGAGCTTTTATGAGATACCGTATACCGAAGGGCTCAAAGGATTCTGCAGATTCCTATGCGCGGACCGAACTTGAATGGATCCTCTGACTGGGTTCCATTGATGCAATCCACCCCGCCCCCCGCTAGACGCTTTAAAACCTGCGATCTTCGCGCCTTCACGAGCCCAGTGTGGGGCCAGAGACCAGAGGAACCGTCTTCCGAATCCAGCTGGACGGGCCGAGAGAAACCACATGGGAACCAACCGCTCATTGCCACCACCTTTTTCACGAACAAAGCAAAAAGGAGCAGAAACAGCTGGAGGACTGGTTCAAAACCTACCCGCATGTTGGGTTTGCTAAAATCCGAAACATACGAGCGATTCCGCAACGTGTGTAAGCTGCCAACAAAAGAACGATGAAGCGCGCCGGGTCCGTTTCCATCGGAACCGGAAACGAAAAGTAAAACAACAGAACAGCTTCCCAACTTCTGCAGCGAATAACTTTTTCGGTGTCTGTGTGTGTGTGTGTTTTAGGAGGACCTCCAAAATGAGTGGTGTTCCCTTCCAACCACACACACACACACTGTGGCAAACAAAAGGACATGGGGAAGCAAATCACTTGTTGTGTCGCTGAGGGCTAACTTGCTTGGGTCCCCTACCCCCCAGAATTGCTCTCAGAACCCTTCTAAGCACCCTTCTTAGAAGGTTCAAAGAACCAATCCTGGTCGCATTGCTCATTGGCATATCCTCAGGTGCTACCTGCTCCCTTTCGGGCAGGGCTCCTCGTACTTCCCCTTTGAACATCACTCCACCCAAAGGAAACTCGCTTGATATTGGCCCAAAAGGTGATGTTTGAAACCACCAAAGGGGGGAATATAGGGAACCTTTGGAGGGCGGTGAATACGAAATCTGCTACCGCAGTGTTGAGAATCCAGCCAATGTTCACTTTGAACCCATTCTTCGCGAACTCAATATTGCAGAACTTCTGCCAAGGTCCTGTCTTGTCAGCCGCCTAATGCCCGAGCCTGGGCTTGCGCATCACGAGTGGCCGTTGATCTGCGACTGGTTCAAAGTCTGCCTCGTCTGCTTTTTTGTAAAACTTGGGTTGATGTTGGACTGGAATGGAGTTCTTCGGCTCGCGAAGGGGATCTATCGCCAAGACGCCGACTCAGCGGCCAATCTTGATACCCGAGCCTTCCACACTGCGCAAGCTACTGGGCACGCTCACTCCCTGCAAGGCTTGGTTAAACCCCGAGCCAAACGTCAGGTTCTGCAGGGTATCGGGCAGACACACGTCTTGTAAGCTTTGGTTGAACTTCTTTCCGAAGATCAAGCTCTGCAGGGAGCAGGGCAAAGTTACTCCTTGCAAGCTGTGATTAAACTCGTCTCCAAATTCCAGGCTTCGCAAGTCGCCGGGTAGACTGACGTCCTGTAAGCTTGTGTTGAAAGCACGGCCAAACGTCAAGCTTTGCAGGTTGGGCCAAGGCACTTCCACTAGACTTTGGTTGAAGTGACCGCCGAAAGTGAGTCTCTGCAATCCGGGCAGATTCACTCCCTGCATGGGGCGGTTGAAAGCTTCACCCAGCTTCAGGCTCCGCAAGCTGTCGGGGAACCTCACGCCCTCCAGGCTGCGGCTGAAGCTCCTGCCAAAGCTCATGCTTTGCAAGTTGCCAGGTAGATTCACGTCCTCTAAGCTCTGGTCGAAGCACTTGCCGAACGTCAGGCTTTGCAGGCTGCTGGGCAGATTCACTCCCTCCAGGCTTTGATTGAAGCTGTAGTCAAAGGTCAGGCTTTGCAGGGTGTCGGGCAGAGCCACTCCCTGCAAACTCTGGTCGAAGCTGTGACCAAAAGTAAGGCTCTGCAGGGTCTTTGGCAAACTCACTCCGTGGAAGCTTTGGTTGAAGTTCTTGCCAAAGGTTAGGCTTAGCAAGCCGCTGGGAAAGCATACGTCTTCCAAGCTTTGGTCAAAACTGTAGCTAAATGTCAGGCTCTGCAGGGTGTTGGGCAAAGACACTCCCTGAAAACTTTGCTTGAAGCCATCGCCACACGTCAGGCTCTGCAGGGTGATGGGTAGGTTCACTCCCGACAAGCTTTGGCTGAAGCTGCTTCCTAACGTGAGGCTCTCCAGGGTGCAGGGCAGACTCATTGCCAGCTCTTGGTTGAATCTTGTGCCGAATGTCAGTCTTTGCAGGGTGCTGGGCAGACTCACTCCCTCCAAGCTACCGTCGTATTGATTGCCAAAGGTCAGACTCTTCAGAGTAGCTGGCAGACGTACTCCCTGCAAGCTTTGGTTATAGTAGTAGCCAAAGGTCAGCGTTTGCAGCGCTTCGGGCAAATTGACGTTCTGCAAGCCTTGGTTGAACTGATCTCCAAAAGCCAAGTGCTGCAACTCCCTTGGCAGGCACACACCCTCCAAGTTTTGGTTGAAGTCGATCCCAAAGGTCAAGCTCTGCAAAGCGTGCGGCAGGGCCACATCTTGCAGGCGCTGGTTATAGCCATGCCCAAATCCTGAGCAAGCGACAAAGTGCGACCAAGGTGTCGAACGAACGAACACTGTGTTTTGCTTCAAGGAGAAACCGTCCACGGCAAAGGAGAACAAACAAGCACGCAGGTGCCACTGGACTGGGAATCTCAGGCTCCGCAATGTGCTGGGCAACCCAGAGGCGTCTGTGTTGAAGCATGTTCCGAATGTAAGGCTCTCCCTTACTTGCCCAGTGGGCAAATCATGGAACCCTGTGCTTGACTTGCTGTCTAGTGAGGGAACTCCAGCTTGGCTGATCTACCCCTGATTTCCTTCAACGCGTTTGCCCAAATGGAGCCCTCAAAAACTCAAAGCCTTTTTTGAAAGAACACACCCAACCACCCAAGGAACATAGGTGCTGCTTGCCGCCGAGCTGCAGGCTGCCCGGCAAAGGCAACAAGCTGTGATTGTAGCGATGCCCAAAGGTCAGAGCTTTCAGCGTGCTGGGCAAGGTCACTCCCAGACGTCGATTGAAGCTGTAGCCAAAAGTCAGGCTCTGCAGGGTGCTTGGCAAACTCACTAAGGCTTGGTTGAACTGATCTCCAAGGTTCAGGCTTTGCAGAGTCTCTGGAAAGCCTAAGCTTGCAAGGACCCCAAGGTTTGATCTTTGCCAGCTCAACTCTATGATTCCTTCAAGCGCAACGGAGCTTTCAGCCGCTCGCCCTGTCAGCACATCCAATGCAGCTAGCAGGTCCGCCTGGCCGGTTGCTCCCGCTTCGGATCGGGAATCGCTGAAAGGGCTCTTCGGCATACACAACTTGCCGGTGCGACAGGCAGGGAATGAGGGAATGACCACTATAAACCATCGCTTGCGGTTTGCTTTGCGGGGAGCCCTGGAAACATTCAACCACATTCCCTACTGAGCACCAGCAAGACAAGCAATGCAAGATTCCAGGTATCCAGGCCTCCTCTCTTTGGTTCTCCCTTCGGGTAATGTTGACGCCAGACTCGTAAATCCGTTGAATTCTTTCGTGGTGGCCTTATTAGTGAGGCTTCACTTAGATCTGGGGGCAGCACGGGTTCATCCCCGGCAGAGGAATTTGGCCGAAGAAAAACGAAATGAAAGCCTTCACCAATGTTCAACCCTCCTGATAAGGCTCCAAGCACTGGCTGGCTATGCTTCAAGTCAGAAAACTAATTTCTTCAATTTGGCATTGGGGCCTAAATAATTAGAATGGGGGGTGTGGGGTACTTTAAAACCCACATCCAGTCATACTTCCAGGGCTCCATGTGTTGTAAGCACCCAAATCGCCTGTACGTAGGTAAAAGCGCCCTCCAACCACGCCAAGGCTTGGTCCCTGAGCAGTCTGTGAGAAAGCAGCGGGCTGCCACCGAAGCTCAAGTGAAGAGCACACCCGGGCTTGGAAGGCCTCAGAAGGTCATTGCAGCTTCTGATTTAGTACCTGATGGGCGAAATCCGTTCGAACCACTTTTTGAATCATGGGAAACTGCATTGTTGGCGCTTTTTACCAGGAGAATCATCATTCCAGAGTTTTTAGGTGGTGCAGGGTTCTCCTCCATCCACACTATTGGTGGCGAGCTACCTTGCGAGCTTCAACCATAGACGGGGCTTCACGTCCTGAAATGGGCCGCTTGAGTCTGTGCTTTGGAGGTTCTCCGTGGTGGCTTCCCATCTACCCTCTACAAGAACCAGAAATTCAACTCTCCAACCAATCCAAGCCACCAAAGAAGGGTTACTACTTGATGCTTCTTCCTGGGAAAGGGCTCGCCAATGACTTTTGGTCAGCTGACTTTCGGCCCGTGTTTTCAGCCCGCCTGTCGGCTGAAGGTAAAAAGGCGGGACTTGCCCGCGGGTTGGCTGCGCGGCCGAACCCGGGGGTACACCAAGCGGGCAGATTCTATGTCATATCCGGAATGTTGACCCCGGAAACCGGTTCTATAGGGGGGATGCTCGCCTCCAGAGGTCTGAATGCCTGCTCAAAGGGGACCTGTACATACCAACAGACAAAAGACTTCAACCATGGTAGCTCATTTCGTGGCGCGATTTTTGGATTTCGTAATTATTCGTAGTATGAGTTATGGTTAAAATTATCGGGGGGTTCTCAAAATCGGGGACCCCTTTTTGGATGGCAACGGGAAATCCACGGAATTTTGGGGCGCTGGTACCCCTTTC